>JAGDQP010015779.1:0-15390 GCA_022664845.1 Lepisma saccharinum
TCTCATTCGTTGGCCACCTCGTTCCCCCGATCTGACCCCGTGTGATTTCTTTTTGTGGGGTTTCATAAAGGATCGTGTTTACGTACCATCACTTCCAACAACATTGGGTGACCTTCGCGCCCGCATCACAGCAGCCATTGCAGAGATTGACCGTGACACACTACACAAGGTTTGGCAGGAGATAGACTATCGGCTTGATGTGTGTCGTGTTACGCGAGGTGCTCACATAGAGCACTTGTGATGTGACTGAAAAAAACTTTCAGAGTTACCCTTCTTACCACATGTATTACATTCAGATATGTTCATTATATTTCACAAAATAAATTTATGAAATCGGGTACATCATTTTGACTTACCCTGTATATATATATATATATATATATATATAATTGCCGTAACTATGTCGTAACGACTAGTGAGACTTGCATTGCATTTGCTACTCATAGTATTTGCTGTCTCTAATTTCAACTATGACAAATAGGATTTTATGGTGAATCCAACAATATTATTATTATTATTTTAAACAGTAATGGTGAGAAGGAATCACCTTGTTTCAATCTGCTGCGATTCTTGAAACTCTCTTACATAAATTGTATCTACTATATGTGGTCGCTGAGACACATCCTTACGTAAGTAGCTCACAGATTAAATTAAATTAGTTTCATTTCTCATTCATAGATTACAGCGCTAAGTTTTACACTCATTCGCCTGAGGGATGGCATCCCTTAGCCAAATCTCTACCTTCAGTAGCACAGGGAAGTTAGCGGTCAGGGTTTATCAATGGTACCAATTCAACATTCGTCTCGTGAAATTGATGGAAACTCTGGAAATTTTCAGGCGCGATCTTGGTAACGGGGTTCTAACCCACGTGCTTCGCCTTCCCAACATGCAGTGCTGTTCTTAAATTTCCGGCATTAACGAATTCATCACAGGAGTTGGGTACTATTAGATCACAGAACATGAGATAGCACGTTTAAATTTATTCTCAGTGATATTTCCAGGAGTTCTTTTATACTAAAGATGGCACTTGGAGCGCTCATAACGTTAAACAGTGTAAATATTACCTCATCTATCAAGCTCTACATTATATTATTTGGAAGTTCCAAACGCAATTTCTTGCATTTTTCAAATATACTAGTAAAATATCATGATTTTGTAAGTAGAACCTAAAGACAATCGAAATGATGTGTCACTTGACTCACGTTGACATTTAAGAAAATTTCATTTTTTGCCACTAGACCACGATAGCATGAAATAATTGACTACGATGACACATTCCCTCTTAAATTAAAAGGGTCATGCGTCGAGACTTCTTCTGGAAAGCAATTGGTTACGAAATTAACGAGATTGGATCTTTCATTTGGGTCACCCTGTATTTCTATAATATTCGCAGTTGGCAGGGATCAAAGCAATCAATCAACACGCGAAATTCATCAACACCTTCAATTTAATATTTAATTTACCTTCAGAGCAACCTTTTATATAAAAGTGAAATGGAAATGCAAAGCTTCAGCACATGTGTATGAAGTGTTGCCTAGCTTTCAGACATTCGGAGCAAACTTTCGAAAATTTCGAAGTCCTATAACTCGTGTACCGGGAATCTCCGAAACGTAGTACGTACTACAGGAGTGTCCATTTAAACACATCATCAACACACTGTGGAAGTTTCATCAAGGATTAGGGAGTATAGAATTTGCAGCTCGCATAAGCGACAATAGTTTGAACTAAGAGCGATAATTACATATAGTATTGGCCCCTGGTGATCGGCAGACAGAACTATCTACCGGGTCAACGACCGTTCATAATGGATTTATATCCGGGCTATCTTTGTCTTTGCAAAAAGAAAAAAGGAAATTGTTTTTTTTTCACCTCTGTCAATATTTGGACTTCAGGAAGCAGTACAAAGTCTTATTAATATGTTGACATTAGTTATGTTTGCTAGTGGATTGCACTGTAAAATATACAGTAAATGCAAATAATCTAAATGTCGCTCCAACAACTTCAAGGAACCACAACCCCAAGGAGCAGCGGTCCTAGTCCTACCATGCTCCTACTTCTGACCGTACTCTGTTGTTTGTAGTGTGAGCCTTTCTGTGGGAGCGGACGCGTGCTTTCCGAATAGGAACGAAGTTCGCCGAAGTTTTTTGTTACCGGCTAACTACGTTGTAACCAAGGATTAACCTAGTCCTTGGTTGTAGTTCACCTGCCTACCTGAAGATGACGCGACTATAGTTAGATAGTACTCCCATCTATAGTTAATACGTTCAACTCTCTTCAGCTGGCGGTCCTATAACTCCTTAGTCCTTGGTTTCATGCGTCGTGTTCCACCGGAGACAATTTTCTTTTTAAGTCTGCATTGATGATCTTGAAATAATTCACCTACGTATAGGCTTAGGCGCCGAGTTGGAGTTACTGGTCTCCCACCAGGCGCCTCCCCAGGTGGCGGATAGGGGAATGCCGACCAGATATGGTGGGTACCGGAAATATTCCGGGGCGGACCAAAACCAGTACTGCTGCCTTGCAGTTAGTAGAGGGATCTACAAAGGCTAGGGAAAGATAACCCCCCAACAAAAAATATTATGGTGAGGGGAAGCAGCACCACCATTACCACTCTGAGGCTGAAGATGAATTACATCGGCAAGGATCAGAGATGGACAGAGGAAGACATCTTGAAAGTCTACCTTTACTGTGAGGTCGTAGAGCTGACAACTCTACATCGCAAAAACAGGTCAAGAAATAGTAACAGATGGTTCATGGATTCTCCTGAGATAAAATATTCCGGAGGTAAACTAGTCCCTCATTCGGATCTCCGGGCTGGGACTGTTTCAGGGGGCTCCAAAAACAGGATTAAGAAAGACCTTAGAATAGGAACGTGGAACGTACGAACATTATACCAAACGGACGCTCTTCAGGTGGCGGTAGGGGATACCGAGAAGTACGAGCTAGACATATTAGCGATACAAGAAGTTCGGTGGGAGGGTCAAGATAGCATTCCAAAGGACAAGTACACTTTCTACTACGGGGGAACACAGTCTCACGATTTCGGAACATTATTCCTCATTAAGAAAAGTATCCTTCAGGCGGTTCAGAATATAGAGTTCATAAACGAAAGACTATCGTACGTTACGATACGTACTCGATGGGGCAACATGATTATATTAAACGTCTATTCTCCGAACGAGGTACCTACTGATAACGACAAAGATATATTCTACGATGAGCTGTAAAGGCTGTTTGACCGAATACCGAAATATAATTCGAAAATTGTATTGGGAGATTTCAATGCAAAGGTAGGGAGGGATGAAAAATATAGACCTACTGTAGGAAAATATACAGCCTTCGCGAAAAGAGCAACAACAATATAGAAAGACAGACAAACTTTGCGATTTCGAAAACATACTGGTAAGGAGCACGTACTTTGAACACAAAGTCATACACAAATATACATGGGTATCTCCGGACGGCAAAACTCTAAAAAAGATCGATCACATATTAGTAGACAGACGAAGACACACACCAACATAATGCATGTTAGGTCGTACAGAGGAGCGGAAGGTGACACCGACCATCAGTTAGTGATTACAAAAGTAAGGGAAAAGTTATCCATCGCGAACAGAGTAAGCAAGGGGTCAAAACAACTGGAATTCGAAGTTAAACGATTAAATAATCCGAGCATAAAAGTAGATTACCAACTCGAACTCTCAAATATGTTTGAAATCGTAGCCAACTCGAGTAATAATAATGATGATATTAATAATGAAATTGATGTAAGTAAGATGTGGTAGGCGATTCGTGAAACAATTAAGAGCGCATCGAAGGAACGTGCAGGTGAGAAGAAGCAAGAGAAAAACAAACCTTGGTTTGATGAAGAATGCCTTATGCTTTATAAGGAACGAAAACATGCAAGGCAACGATGGCTAAGTAATAAAAGCGAAGCCAATACCAACCACTACAGTAACGGGAAACGAAACTCCACACTCGGGTTCAGAAACAAAAGGCGAGAGATCGAGATCGAAATGTCGGTAAAGAAACTGAATAACTTCAAATCACCAGGAATAGACAATATTCCAGCCGAATTAATTAAAGTAGGAGGAACGGTACTAATCAAGGAACTACGTAAATTGATACGTGCCATGTGGAGAAAGGAGGAGCTCCCAATGGAATAGAAAACCTCAATAACAGTTCCGATTTACAAAAAAGGCGATAAACCGGACTGTAATAATTACCGCGGAATCTCGTTACTTCCAACCTGTTACAAGGTATTAAGTAATATTCTGTTAACACGCCTAAGTGTATACGTAGATAAAATAATTGGAGATCAGCAATGTGGATTTAGAAGAAATAGATCCACGTTGGACCAGATTTTTTCCTTGAGACAAATTTTGGAGAAGAAATGGAAACAATGGGACGGCTCATCAGCTACTCATTGATTTTAAGAAATCATATGATTCTATCAAAAGGGAAAAGTTATACAGAATCCTGATACGATTTGGAATTCCGAAAAAATTGGTTCAACTAGTGAAGATGTGTCTCAACGACCCCATAAGCAGAGTACGGATAGATAATACATAATATGTCAGATAGTTTCAAGATTCGCAACGGATTGAAACAAGGCGATGCCTTGTCACCACTACTGTTTAACTTTGGGTTAGAATATGCGATTTTAAAAATTAAAGGGGACAAAAGGGACTATCATTGAATGGTTTGAATCAACTGTTTGTATACGCGGATGATGTAGATTTAATAGGGGACGATATAGATGCACTACAAAGCAACATCGATGTCTTAGTAGAAGCGTGCGATGAGATAGGTCTACAGGTAAACATAGATAAAACAAAATACATGTAACAAGCCGAAACAAAGGGAATGAAGGAAATAAAAACATTAGAATTAGGGATGAGGTCATAGGTAAAGTAAACAAATTTAAATACTTGGGAGCATACGTAACAAGCAAAAATGAGTTCATGGAAGAAATAAAAAGTCGCTTAGTATCGAGGAACTGATGTTTCTATTCAGTCCAAAAACTTCTAACATCGCGATTAATATAAAGGAAACTGAAATTGAAAATATGCAGAACGGTTAATCTGCCGGTAATACTTTACGGTTGCGAAAGTTGGAGTACGACCCTAGCAGATGAACATAAATTACGTGTATTTGAAAATAAGGATTTGAGAAAGATATACGGGCCGAAATGGGACGAGATAACTGGAGAGTGGAGAAGATTGCATAATGAAGAACTCCACGGACTGTACGATTCACCAGATGTTGCAAAAATAATGAAATCCCGACGACTGAAGTGGGCAGGCCATGTAGCTCGGATGGGGGAGAAACGCAATTATATTATACCCTGGTTGGAAGGCCGGATGGAAGAAGGTCATTGGGTAGACCGAGACGTCGTTGGGAGGACAATATTAGAAGATATCTTCGAGAAGTATGTGTTGGTGATGAAAATTGGCCTGATATTGCCCAGGATAGAATCCAGTGGCGAACGTTTGTTACTGCGGCGATGAACTTGCTATTTCCATAAGCCATAGAGTTAGTTAATAGGCTTAGGAGTGTTAATTGTTATGTCAATTTATTTAGTATTTGGATTAGTGCCGTTCTTCATGTTTTAATTTACGTAGAATAGAACCTTAGAGTTATTACGTAAAATAGAACCTTTGAGTTATTGTGTAAAATACAGTAGAACCTTGGAGTTATTAGTTGTTGAGTAAAATAAAACCTTTAATAACTAAGTTTCTATTTTACTCAATATCTCCAATAATAAGTTTAAGGTTCTCTTTTACTCAATACCTCTAAGGTTGTATTTTACTCAATAACTAAGGTTCTATTTTACTTAATAACTCTGAATTACTGAGTAAAATAGAATCTTGATGTTATTATTATTAGAGTTATTGAGTAAAATAGAACCTTGAACTTATTAGAGTTATTGAGTAAAATAGAACCTTATTGAGTAAAATTAGACGCTTACGAGGGAACATTCCCAACTGATCAGTCGATATTAACATGATTTTTTTTATTATCTTTACTAACTTAAAATACCGAAAATAACATTAAAAGATCCACGATCTGCTCTTTTTTTTTTTTTTTTTTTGAAATTGTGACATTGGTCATTTGCAGTAGAGTGGATCGGGGGAAGTCGCCCTAATTTTTTGTTTAGAGTGACATGTGACATAGATAGTTGAAAACTGTGTACAGAAAAGAAAAATAATGCTACCGTTTTGAAGGTTAATCCTTTGGTAACCTGAACACCAAGTTTCGTTTAAGAACTTGGTATAACCAATACGCTGGAAGAGGACAAAAACAACATTACGAATTGCCATCTTCCCCCAACTATGCGGGGGAAGATGCCTCATTAATCGGGGAATGATGCCTCAGAAATCTGGTTCGTGTAACGGGCGTATTAGGAAAGGAATAAATGTAATACATAAAAATATATCAAACACTTATTTACAGTAAACTACAGTATGTCTCTGAACTCTCTTTTACTTTGAATAAAATAAAATACAAACTAAGGCTGATATACAGAAACAGATTACAGTGATAGGAAACACCTACTGAACAAAAACACAGAATTTTGTAGTTTCAAACAAGTACGCTTATATCCCTCAAGACGTAGGTCTAATATTATAAACGATGCATACAAGTATATAAAGTAGCTTAGATAACATGATGTTATTGACATCCAATACTTTTAGTGCTCGTTTTCATGACAATAATGTACAACAAAGACGTTAATGCATTGACATTAACTTTTGGGCAAACATTCTACACTACATTTTCTATCCAGTGTTCTTATTCTTAAAAAAAAAAAACATCACAAACGTCTACTTGTTTGGTGCATGTTTCATGAAACCATACTTTGCATCCAATACATTGTAGCTACTCAACCGAAGGACCTTTAGGATCATAATAGCATCGCCCACAAAACCCTCAGTAATCTGCCGAAGGTACTTGAAGTCTACGTAGTGGTGTAGTTTCTTTTGAACATTGACCTCAATTGGTAGTAGCAGTAGCAGTTGCACAAGAAGAGTAGCTGGTGATTTTCGTAGTTTGGGGCTGAGACGACTTCTTTGTCGTAGTTTTCTTGGATTACTTAGGTGTTTCACTGTGAGCTGAGGACGTGAGAACTTTAGCTTGGCGTTTGCTTTTTTTCTGAGGCTTAGTGAAGGTGGGGGCAGGTAACAAGTCTACGAAGGACGCCGTACTTTTTGGAGTTGAAGATATACTATTTGCAGATGGAGGTCTACTTGAGAGTGGAGGTGTACGTGCAGATGTTAAGGGACCCACTGGAATTTCTGAAGATGTGCTTGGCATCGATTCTTCAAGAGAACTGTCATTGGACACGATTGGTGTGCTCGGGGTCTTTGATGTAGAGAATGAGTGGTATCTCCTGATCCGCAAACAGTTTCTTTACGATTGACACTGTCTTCAAGAGCTGTCATGTCTGAAATTGTGTAAGCTTCATTGTGTATAGCATCAGGATTGTACTGATACATTCCACTAGTAGCAAACCCTTATCTTATTTCTTCCCCTTTTGGCGTCTTTCCCCGAGGAATTTGTGGCATCTTTCCCAACAGTCGGGGGAACATGCCACTACCGCCTACTGAACAAAACACACGTTTAAATTACGGGAGCTTAGCGCAGGAAGGAAAATTACCCTTCTACCTTTAACATATTTACATATTACTACTGCACATTCCTATACGATGTATGTTTCTGTGAAAACTCTGAACACCTAATTTAATTTCTGCATCTTTGAAAGAGAGGAAATTTTCCTTTTAACCCAATAAAAACATAAGTTTCTACTTAACAGCACATGTAACGTCTTACTCTTGTTCCCAAGACTTCTCACACACAATCAATGCATAGTGCTTCCACCAGCATTTATAGACACGAAATGAGAGCCAAAGAGGCGTCCTCCCCCTTATGGCATCTTTCCCCGAACCACCCTAAGTAAAATCTCGCAGTACAGCCTTGTGGTTCACAAACCGTCAAAGAAATGAAGCATCATAGTACACATATATAGATTGGTGGGATAGTGCTACATTTTGGTGTATATCATCAACGTGTCCGCCATATTGGAAAGGAGGTATTTTTTTAAAATGGCAAGTGGGTCTTGTGACATATCAAACAATATTAGAATGTTCTCAGAAAGTCAGAGTTGTGAGATTTGACCTACCTCTTACGGTGCTGGAGTTCTCTTCACTTAAAGTTTGCCGCTGTATACTTAAGTCCTGTAATATCTGGTGTAGTAAAAAGTAATCCATTATTTTGCCAATAGATGGCTTCAGTGATCTGTATCTCGCGTTGTATAAGTCCGATCGGGTTCAACGAGATGGTGTTCAAACAATGAGATT
Organism: Lepisma saccharinum; assembly: GCA_022664845.1. Lineage (NCBI taxonomy): Eukaryota > Metazoa > Arthropoda > Insecta > Zygentoma > Lepismatidae > Lepisma > Lepisma saccharinum. Next base: position 8,361 of record JAGDQP010015779.1, read on the forward strand.
GCGTACTACAAACACTGTTCAGATAGTTGTGATGAGTTGACTCAGTGTTGTGTGAGCGCGCGTCAAAATGGACACTAGCAAAGAGAAAATACGCTATATTTTACAGTTTTTCTTCGATAAAGGCGAAAACGCAACCAAGGCGGCTGCAAATGTGAATAGTGTTTATGGTGCTGATACTGTAACAGCCAATCACGCGCAATTTTGGTTTCGTCGATTCCGTTCCGGTAATTTTGACGTCAAAGATGTATCACGCACTGGAAGGCAACGTGTTGAACATGTCGATAAAATCATGGACATTGTCGCGTCCTACCGTCATGTAAGCACTGTTTCGATTGCCCAAGAGCTAAACATTGCACAAAAAACCTTGTGGAACCATTTGCATAAGGCTGGATACAAAAAGAAGCTTGATGTATGGATGCCACACAAGTTAACGCAAAAAAACCTCATGGACCGAATTTCCATCTGCGAATCGCTGCTGAATCGCAACAAAAGCGACCCACTTCTGAAGCGGTTGGTGACTGGTGATGAAAAGTGGATCACTTACGACAACGTCACGCGAAAACGGTCGTGGTCGAAGCGCGGTGCGCCGGCGCAAACGGTGCCCAAGTCAGAATTGACGGCCAGGAAGGTTTTGCTGTGTGTTTGGTGGGATTGGCAGGGAATTATCTACTATGAGCTGCTCCCCTACGGCCAAACCCTTAACTCGGAACTATACTGTTAACAATTGGACCGTCTGAAGGCAGCAATCGCCCAGAAGCGGCCAGCTTTGGCCAATATTAGAGGCATTGTGTTCCACCAGGACAACGCCAGGCCACACACATCGATAGTGACTGGCCAGAAGCTCCGGAAGCTTGGTTGGGAGGTTCTTATGCATCCACCTTATAGTCCGGACCTGGCATCCAGTGATTACCATCTGTTCCTGTCCATGGCGAATACGTTTGCTGGTGAAAAAATCGCGTCAAGAGAGGCTTGTGAACATCGACTGTCTCAATTTTTTGCCAATAGGGACAAGGGCTTCTATGAGAGAGGCATCATGATATTACCTTCCAAATGGCAACATGTTATCGAACAAAACGGCGCATATGTGACCTAAATCGGATCATTCTAACTATGGTGAGTCAAGCCTTCAATGTCATGCAAAAATAATGGATTACTTTTTACTACACCAGATATATTAAAGAATTCAACCAACGTTTGCAAATTCAGGAATTTTTACTATTTCTAATTTCAAATGTCGCACCACAATAATTATAATTATGTAGCCAATTTCCATCATTCCTCATTTGTGTATTGCCATACTTTATTTCCTTGTCGGTTTGTGAGAAGCGAAGTTGTACTGCGGGGTCCATTCATATATCAAGTGCTTTCAGTGAAGAGAACTCCGACACCGTAAGAGGCAGGTAAAATCTGACACCTGTAATGACTTTCTGAGAACATTCTAGTATTGTTTGATATGTCACAAGACCCACTTGCCATTTTAAAAAAATACCTCCATCCAATATGGCGGATTTCAAGATGGCGGACACGTTGATGATATACACTAAAATGTAGCACTATCCCACCAATGTATATTTGTGTACTACGATGCTTCATTTCTTTGACGGTTTGTGAACTACAAGGCTGTACTGCGACGTTTTACTTACTGCAAATATGACCAATGTCACAATTTCAAAAAAATATTACATAAAAATGTGGCAGATCGTGGGTCTTTTAATGTTATTTTCGGTATATGTACGTTCGAATAAAGACAATAAAAAATATTTCATGTTAATATCGACTGATCAGTTGGGAATGTTCCCTCGTTAGACTTATTGCGTAAATTAGAACCTTATTTATTGCGTAAAATTAGAATCTTAGCAACCATGTGCAGAGAAGTGCTTGAGATATTGTTGGAAATGTATTGACTAGACTAGCTCAGATCCGCCATAATCGTTTTGATTGGTGATGTGGTTCAGTGTTGCCAAGCTTTTTTAAAAAAAAAAATCAATTGCTCAAAATGCTTACATTTTGTTCAACCAATCTGAACCAAACTTGGCACAAATGTTATTCGCCATAATAGAAAAATATTGTGATTGTCTACGTCACCAACAACCTAACTTCCCAGTGTTGCCAAGTGCCAACCTATTTTCTATAAAATTATATTATCTTAAATGATGATTCCATAACGTTACACGTAGCAGCACTAAACTTGGTATAAACATTATTGGACATATTAGAAACACACTGTGGGTGTCCTGTACGCAAACATCTCATTGTCAGTGTTGCCAACCCATGCCCAGAATTTAAATCTCTCGACCTGACCCAAAATTACCTTAACGCCTTAAGAATTTAATCTCAGGAAAGGCAAGGTGTAGAGAAGTGTTTGAGGTGTTGTTCTAAAGGGAGACTAGCTCAGATCCGTAGGAACCGCCTTGATTCAATGTTGCCAAGATATTTTAAAAAATCCAATTGCTCGAGATGCTTCCATTCCTTTCGGCTAATCTTCATCATATACTTGACACAAACATTATGCGACACAATAGAAAAGTATTGAGTTTTCAAGTCCCTGAGCACTCAGTTGTCAGTGTTGCCAACTTATTTGGCAAAAAAGAACACCCATCAGCGTGTTCAATGAAAAACTTAAAAAAAACTGAAACTACTACTAATCGTGTTTCAAGCGTAAAGTGTAGCTCATAATAAGTATGTCTTACCCATAATATGGTACGTATATGAAACGTTGACATTGGATGCAAAAACGACTTGAAAGTTAAGACTTACACAAAGGAGAATGGAAAGATACATGCTAGAAATAACTAGGAGAGACAGGAAAACACATAAATGAATTAACTCTTAAATAAAGGTATAAAATGTGATCGTTATTCCGGATAAGATGAAGTAGAGATGGTCCATATACGTAAATGAGCAGATTGAAGATGGACGATTGCATTCCCAGATAGAAGAAACGATCTAAATGAAATAGATGAAATGAAGCGTTTTCGGAGACTGCGTGAAAGAGGACAACAGCTTACTGAAATTCATGAAAAAAATGAGATAGGTCTTCTTCATAGCAGTGGATCGAAAATGATGTTTATAATGATATATATTATATAGGGTGACCAGAAATTTGTTGACAAAAAACAGTATAACATAATGGTATACGGTTATTTGTTACCGAAAGAGGTAGAGGAGAAATGAATGCCCAAGCATACCCGCACGTATTGTAGAACTAGGCGTAAATGCACTACCCTCCCTATAAAAGAACAGAAAACTAAAGTACAAGGAAAAACACAGGAGATGCCAGGGAATTTCCCTACAAATATCAATTTAATTTGAATTATGACCTTTAGGCATCTAAGGCTCAGGCCGGGATAGGGGAGGGAAAGGATTCGGGAAGGTGTCGGTCAGGGCCTATGTTAAAGGTGCCATCCCGGCATTTGACTGGTGTGACAGGAAAAACCTGTCAGGATGGTCGGCTACAAATTGCTATACAAGCGCGCATACAAGCATTAAATATTATTTATTTATTTATTTAAAAAGTACATATCCTAGATACAGCATGTAGGAAGTAACATAGAAAAAAGGAAAAAAAAAACAACAGAAAAGGTATAATTTAACAGAGAGAAATACAATAAAATACAATAGATGTGATTTTAAGATAACTCCCTTTCACAAAGTTGCATAAAGGTAGTTTTGGAAAGGTAAAAGTCAGAAGTGTTGGTTAGTGAATGATAAAAGTGCGGGAAGCCTGATTAAGAATGATTTCTTTTCTAAAGATAACCTTCGAGTTCTGTTGTATAAAAATATTCATTGCACGTGCTATTTATTAGCTCTCGGAAACACGTCATTGTGCGGACGTTATTACCATTCACTACGTTATAAAGTAATCTAAGATCGAAAAGTAAGCACGATAAAGTAGGTTGAAAACGAAAACGAAATTTTATTCAGTAGCTGTACCTCCTCAGATGTTCATAATGTAAAACAAACTTCAGCTGTTTTTATATCTTCCCTTTCAATTGTTTTAAAAATAAATATATCCAATCCGAAGCTGTTTAGAACTTCCCTCATTGATTCGATAATTGTAAGCTGTTTATTTATTTCTCTTCCATTCTTCTAGCTTACGTCATAATCCCGTCATAAGCAGAGTTCACCTAAAGTTCATCGAAAAATAAGCAGATGCTATACAAAAATAATGAAAAACAATGGGTAAATCGGCACAACAGTTCAGGCGATCTGGTGATAGCTTTAAATTCAAAATTACACTTGAAAATCCAGTACGTTCATTCTTTCTCTCATTAGATTAGATGATGTTTAGGTTTTAGCTACATTTCTTGTATAATATAATCGAAAATAATTCAAGATATTCAAATTACATAATACGTTAAAGGTTATAAAGATAAGAAAAACACTATAATTGGAGATATTTTTGCATAGAAAAGAGTATAAAATATTAGAACCTCTGAAAGAGTATATGTCTGGTCACCCTATATTTTACGAGGTGATGTGCCTACTCGTTGGGGGGCAGCAAATTAAAATATTGCAACTTCGATTATATACAAACCAGACAACATAGTTTTCTATGCAATTACCTTTTTTTTTATAAATCAACTTTTATATGGTAAATGTAGAAATTAACACAGAAAAAATGACAGCTATCATGACCGGGACTCGAACCCAGACATCCTTGCTTCGTCAACTAAAAATATCCACTTGTAGTGGAGTCTCTGGGCCTCCTAACTAGCGATAATGAACTGCGAGAGTGTAAAGGCATAACGAAGAACGGTCGAGTGACGCTAAGCAACGAGTCTGTTAGCAACATTAACATACATTCAGCTAATTTCGGATCTAGCAAACTATAAGCCCGATTTTGATGCTTGAAGTTCCATTTGAAAGCCCTTTGCCATACTAAGACACAGAAAAAAAAATGAATCGGTAGGATCTCCCTAGACTCCTTAGGGCAGTTTGAAAAAAAAATAATAATCAAAATTTCACATTTCTGGTGATAGCACTTACCACAGACCATATAGGCGACCGAAACTTGCGGAATCGTAATCTACGCTTCAATACCTTTCAAACGGTGTAGAGCACGTCAAAATCGGTGAATGGGTTCAAAAGTTATGACCTTTTTAGCCCAATCACAGAATTTTCACAAATGTTAGAAAAGGGCCTCCGTCATTCTGTCTGTCTTTTTGCGTTAGCTCAAAGAGGTTGGTACCGGGGGTTTGGTGGTCAGTTGCGGGCCCCAACAAGTTGGAGTAATTCGAAGCTGATTTTGTTGATAGGAGTTACCGTTTTCGAGATACGGCCCAAAATCGGCCTTTTGTATGAAGACTTTAATACTTGTTTCTTAATAGGCAGCCTTACAAAATAAGTGATATCAGTATAAAAAAAAAAGCCCTTCGGGGTAAAGACAAGGGTTACGCAAGAATTCTACTCACAAAAGAAGTGATACCCATTTTGCGAGTTACTTTCTTTGTGTCGCTATGGCGGAAGGATACTACCTAAATCTCCTAATTTTATTACAAAGGAAACACATCCGTCATAGTGACACAAAGAAAGTAACTCGCAAAAATGGATATCACTTCTTTTGTGAGCAGAATTCTTGCGTCACTCTTGTCTTTACCCCGAAGGGTTTTTTATACTGATTCTATATATACACAGAGATTTGGCAATGCTGTGATGAATGGAATACCTAGCCAGCAACTGGGTGAACCAGGTTCGAATCCAGGTCACGGCTGATGTCATTTTATTCTATGTCAATTTCAACATAGTTTTCGTTTGGTATGTTTGAAAAGATAGAACGGGAGGGGGGGGGAGAACTGGTAGAAGGAAGGTCCAAATAACAAACAACCCGGATGTAAGAGTTTTGAGCTCTGATCTAGTAAACTTAATTTTTTATACGGGCCAGTCTAGTAACTTTGGACTTCGACCTGTCACGATTCGCCTTTAGCTGTAAAAATCCATGTCCCTGCCGGGACTCGAACCCGGGAGCTTTGAGCTGATGGCCTACCGCCGCAGACCGCTCGGCCGGCGAGCTCTGATCTAGTGTAGTGTCATAATCTGAACAAATCTAATAAACAAAAATTCGTACAGATTGTTGCAGAGTCTCGAATTAGTTCAAGGAAACGGTAGACACAATGAACACCTAATCACTGGGTCAAGTTCAGTCCAAACAGATGATACCAATAACAAATGTATGATTTCTTCGCATAGAAAATATATATCTTTTATTCATAAACAACACAGAATTGAAAGAAGAAGAACTATATATCGTCTCCACTTTTTCCCATGTAGCTACATCCTTCTTGGCCACTTTCATGGAATAGTGAAGTCGAACAATTTATTAACGACCTTCCATTGATAGAAACGTGCTTCTGTTGTCTGTGCTGACGTCGCGTCCACCGTGAGAACCAAAAATTATTGCATGACCAACTCTTTTTCTCTTCTTCGTACGTGTTTCGTGAACTATGATCACGTGTAAGGTACCTGCATAAGTAATGAGACCGCAATGACTCCGCGCATGAAATATTAAAGGCTTGGATTATGATAAGTATATATGCTGCAAAGTACTGACTTAGTATAGGAAGTAACGTGTTACTAAATGCATTTGTCCTTGCATATTAGCCCAGGAAATAAAGGGGGAAAAAAGGGGCAAATGTCTGGAATAATTAGGAGAAAGCTGAATTTTTCCCAGTTGTTAGATTATTACGAGAGGTGCATTTTCCCAAAAGTCTCCGCCCCTCCACCTGGGCTTCCCCCACAATCTACAAATTTATAGACTCAGAAATTGTATTATATCTCCGTAACCAATAGACATAACATCATGATTCTTTTTTTGGTATAATTCCTACATGAAGGGCTACAAAAATGTTTATCATATGTGGTGCACTATCTCTAGTATTTCTGCCGTAATTTAGATCAAAAGCCCAAAATAACGATATTTTGTTTTAGTATTTACACTTTTTACGGTGTAACTTGTTTTAAACTCACAATATCAAAAATGTTTGAAATACAATTTGTTGCCTGTTTCATAAGCTTTAAAATGATGTATATA
>JAGDQP010015779.1:15490-40773 GCA_022664845.1 Lepisma saccharinum
TATCACCCTTTCCACATTAGGTAGTTGTGAGCTGTCGACAATTATAACAATATATCTTTGCTGTGTAGTGGCAAGTAAAATAGGTGGTGAATTCGTAACGTATTTTGACGGTCTTTTTATGTGATACATCACGTACCCAGATAGCATGCCAGCTTCCAACAAAGTTGTCAGTCACTTGTTTCGAGCTTGTTACGCTTGATATTGTGTTGAACTGAAGAAACAAGCATGAGATAAACTTGTTGGAAAATCAAGTGTCTTGATTGTTATAACAAATCTAATTCAAATTTGTTGGAACCAGCAACTATGCGAGGAATCTTGACAAAATTTATTTGATTTTTTTCGTTGCGGTTTCACTGTCGTCTCAGTGCACTGAAGTTCCATCATGCGCCAGGCCTATTTCGACGTAGTCTAATCTTCGCCAACTCCCATCCTTTTACTAGAGGTGTCTGCGGTTGATTACTTGCGATTTGATGGACTAACTATAAATAGTGCTTCGAATTCGAAGTCGGACGTGTGATTCCGTGGTCTAGTGACTACAGCATCGGACTGATGTGCAATGGCCCTTGGTTCGATTCCTATCCAGAACAACGTTTTTATTTTTGTAAGAAGTAAAATTTATTTTCCTTTCTTGTCCTGCCAAGGATACTTCAACCTTGATTTTTGTAAACTAGAGTGTTTGATGCAACATTGTTTAAACCTTTTGCCTTAAATAGCTAAACCTGCATCAAGTCATCATTACACTTGTCAAACTAGGCTTGATTTACTTTTGGGTCAGGTCGAAATTGTTATGTGGGTAGTGAAATGAAATAAGGTACTGTGAATTATAACACTGTAGTCCGTCATGTACTGTGTACTGTGTACTTGTAACCCATCATGTAGGAATTATAACAAAAAAAGAATCATGATGTTATGTCTATTTGTTACGGAGATATAATGCAATTTCTGAAAGTCTGTAAATTTGTAGCTCGGGGGGATTGGGGGAGAGCACGGGGGAGGGGCGGGGACTTTTGGTCAAAATTAAGTTTCCTCCTAATTATTCCCCACATCAAACCTTTATTTCCTGGGATATATGCAAAAGAGAGTGTGTAAAGTTTGAAGTCTATTGTAATTTAGATACGTATTTACTAGAATCTATAAATGGGTTTATGCAAATGGTCACCGTCTTCATGGTTGATACGTGTTCTTATGGATTTATGCGGTTCCCGTTGTCCAGAAGGTTACTAAAGGTGCATCTTCAGCAAAGCAATAAAACATCTCTTGTACAGGCGCGTCGAAAGCCACAAAGTCTAGAGGGTGCCACCGCCCACCAGAAAATTAAGGTGACACGGGTCATTGACTCATGGTATATTATTTTACTGCTTATTTGTAAATTTTTAAAAGGGGGTAAGCAAAGTTATAGGGGGTTGTTCCTCCTAATCCCTCCCTGGCTACGGTTTTGCTCTCTTACACTGTAAAAACGATACGACTAATTTTACGGTGGAACCGCTAGCAGCACGTTAGTTAATATATCCCTGTGAAAATAATACTATTAAACACTATTTTCGAAGAATTGAAACGTGCTTAAAATTATGCTCATATTATATAAGCCTAGATTTTATATTAGCATGTCACGTTTATATTTTTAGTCATGTTAAGTGTTAAAAGTTATAAATTTTCTCTCTTATTAGTGCACAAAACTTGACTTTTTAATTATTTTATTCTTTTCTTTAGTTCACCATGGTTCGTGGTGTCCTCAAATCTTGCAACGTTAATTTAACCCATTTCCCGACGTCATACAATGATGAAATTTTACACAGCGACGTAAGTCGGGTGACAATACAATTTTCCATTGTTACTTTCTTACATTTCAATATATTTTAAAAGCATATATTAATATTTTTTAGTACGAACATTTTTATCCTAAACTATATACTAGCCTGTAACAATCTTGGGTTTGATTGGTTGCAGAACACGTTAAGATTTGGGTCAGAAAATATTAGTTTGAGAAAATGTATCCGAAGACCGAAATAACTCGGAAAAAATAATTATAAAGACTTTTTAAAGACATACTTTTCTTAAACAATTTGTATTAAACAGTGAAAAATGTTCTTGTTTATGCATGACTAAAAGGAAAAGCATGGGACGCGCCAATTCACGAACTTGTAAAGTGACTGTATATGAGAGCGCGACTCATACTTTTCTTTTTAGTTATACATAAACAAAATTATTTTTCACTGTTTAATATGAATTATTCAAGAAAAGTATGGCTTTATTTTTTATTTATTTATTTTTTTTGTGATATTTTACTCTTTCTGGCCAACATCAGAAGATTGAGGTAAGGAACACATTGACATTTTCAACATTTGATGTAATAAAATATTCAGAGTTTGCAATACTGTGTTGTGTGCTTCTTTATTATGACAATCATCACTAGCGAATACCAAATATTAAAAAAAAAACAGCCCTAGTGCCATTTGAAAATAATAAACTTTTTATATGATTGGTAACACGAATAACAAGATGGAATTTGTTTACAGAGTGACTCTTTCACATTGTATTTAAAAGCGTGCGCAAAAGTTTAGATATCTCGCTAATCTGGAAGTGGGTTAAATATCATTTGACCCATTTACTAATCTCAAATTAGAAAGTGCAAGAAAAAATAGTACCGGTCAAATCATAGATTTTTGCTAATTATTTTTTTATATATATGTGCTATTTATGGAAAGTATTTTTAAAAAATCGAAAAATAAATCTACGAACAAACAAATATACTGATGAGACAGAAAAGAATTATTTGTTTTTTTCTTCCGTCATGATTAAAATGTCCCCATGTGCATGCAAATTTTTGCTACTGGAGCGCAATTGCGATATCGAGATATGAAAGTCAAATTTTGTCAGAGGAGAGTCGTTAGAAAGTGTGGAAATACCCTTATGTTCTTTTTTTGCTAAAAGAAATGGAAAGTAAATACACAATGGTACTGGGTGGAAGACGATAATTGTAGGAGGGTATGTTCTTCGTGATCGCCATCATGAAGTCCGCCATATTGAATCTCGATTGATTTTTCTTAAATGGGAAGGGGGGGATTATGTAATGTGTCTGTCATTCTGGGCCAAAATTTTACAGAATATATGTTGTCAAGTCAGTTTTTCCGTAAATGTATTATTGTGAAGGCTATGTGGAACCAGTATTTGATAATGATAGAAGAGCCTTAAAACACTCATTTTATTTTAAAATAACGAAGTAATTGAAATCCAAATGAATACAAATTGTTTCTGGGTACAGTGGCCTATCAATATGGATTTGTATTCATTTGAGTTTCGTTTCTAATAGAGTAAGTTAAGTCAAGATATTGTGTCAAAAGATTCTGAACAAGTGTCCATCATTCTAACGATATTATTTTTTGTTAGTTGGGAACTAATACAGTTTAAGTACTTGTCATCAGTTTGACATTTAAAGGAAATTTCTTAAACTAAATAACTATTAGCAAGAGAGGAACTGATATATTTCAGACGTGACAATTTTATTTAAAAACACCGATATATGGCAATTATTTTTCTTTATGTTAGATAAGCTTGACTTAAAGGGAGAGGAGGTGAATTAATAGAGTAAGCTTAGTCAAGATATTGGGTCAAGAGAATCTGAACAGCAATCACGGCTAAGTTAAAAAAAGTAGAAAGATTATACTTACTGTTTGATTTTCAATATGTCTGCTGCTATAGTTAGTGACTGTCAAATAAATACTCATAGAACGAAACTGGTTGTATAATCTCAATTGATATACAAAATTTGCACCTAAGTATTTAATAAGCATAACCTTTTATGTATTATGATAATCAATATGATTAGAATAATATTATTTGGCTACCAGACTTGACTGTTGATAGATGTTACTTCTTATGGATATAGCTTCTTCTACTCAGGAATAATATGGGATTCCTTGCTCAGCCGCCGTATAGACCTTACATTATTATGCGCGTAAAAGTGGTAGCTTTGCTATATCAAACCCCTTTAACACAGATATTCCAGAAGATTATAGGAGCTGTTCATGTATATGAAGCTCCCATAAGTCACAGCTAAACAGGCACTAATGATTATTTACTTACTTACTTCTTGAAATGAAAAGCAAGGTCTAATAACTTCTTTATTGAGGAGCGCTCCCGTAAAACTGAAAGCAAACCTTTACGTTTGAGTCCGGTGTACGGTGACGAACTGAGTATACAATGGCATTACAGTTCCTTATATAGAGTTTTACATGCATAATAACGAAGGTGTACATGAGCTTTACAATATAGTTCCTCCCATAAGGAGCCAATCAAAAACTATAACTTATACATAGGTATCGAAGCCAACTCAATAGGTTTCCTATATACATCATATCAATACATCCGAGTCCTATTATACGCAGCTCCAGCATGGGGGTACTCTGCCAAAACGCACATAAATAAACTACAGAAATTTCAAAATAGGGTCACAAAATTAATAACCAAATGTCCCCGATAGACGAGACTCGAACCACTACAAAACAACCTAGGCATCCAAACAATAAACCATTGTATATCTGAATCCACTCAGAAATTCTACTATACCAAACTCTGTACACAAAACCAACTCATCATTCAGCTAGGCACATACGACGCCACGCACCATATGAAACACAAACGCCCGTTGCACATTTTACAACCAAACCCGCCTAAACAAAGATAAACACTCTTTCACCACAATCTTGCATTTAGGGAAAAACAACTAGTTATACATATATATATATATACTAAAAAAAAAAATGAAGGTATGTAAGCATAAGTGTATAGATGCACCTACTAAGCAATATCTATGTATGAAAGGCAAACATGAGTGACTGAAGGAAGGAACGAAAGAATGAGTGTATGGGAATATGAGAGTGGAAAACAATTTCTTATGTATAACGCACCTGAATGCAGATTACAGGGTAAAATACATCAAATCGTACCAAACACCAAATTAAATTCTCAAACAACTATTACAAAAACGATATTGTTAGCTCTTTTCAGGTACTCCAAGAGGAACTTCATCAGATTAAAAACGTACAATTTATCTTACAGACAGACCAACAGAATTAAGCATCGTCGTCAAACTTGGACATGCGCGCTGTATGCGTGTGTGAGTAAGAGTTATGCATGCTAATACAACACCTGCAAAATCGGATGCGAAACAGATAAAGTAATATTACAGACTTTACCTGGGTTTTTCCACCCTTTATGCATGCGTGGTTTACCAGATAATCTATTTAGTTAGAACCGACAGGGTTTTTTTACAAAATATACAGCAATGTATATTCTGGTTTTCCCCCCACTATTAAGAAAATTCTTCTCGCGCTTTCCTGTCGTCTTGTTTCACCTTCTTTCATTTCTTCAACAAACCGATTCGCGGTAAATGTCTTCTTCAAGATGGAAACCGTAGCATCCACACCCGCGCCATAACCTGTAGTTGCATGACTGCATGTAGGAGAGTCGCAGTAGTCAGAGTTGGCGGCTCACTCACTTGGCGTTCTTGGAGGGGCCATGTTGTCTTAGTGTTTCTGTTTTTCCGAGTAATAGGAGCCGTTGCGTACGGAGCTTGTGTTCCTCGTTCCAGTTTTTGCACGGTGTTTCACAATGAGTTTCGAAATAAAAGATGTTAATGACATTCTTAAAGAAATGAATGATCCAAATTTCAAGTTTGCTCTATCTCCACAAGAGCTAGCTAGTAATAAAGAAAAATATCCTGACAATCCCAAGATGATCGCTAGATTAGAACGCCAAGCAAGATGTCAATTAGCTAGGGAGAAAGGTGCTGTTAGTGATCCGAGTTTGCCCTTTTTAGGGACACCTCCCACCAATGTCCCACTTCAGATACATGAGCGCCCGGATCCTCCGCAGTCAGATGGCCCACCACCTGTCAAGAAATCTGCACAAGTAGCCAGTGCTGTTCAATTCGTCAAAATTACTGATAATAACAAAACTAAAGCTAATGAAATTCAATCTTCATCAGAAACTGACCATTCCATGGACACCGATGGTTTCATCGAACCAAAGAAAACAGCTAAAATTCGTAATATTGTTACAGATTCAGGCATCAAGACCACAAATCGTTTTCAATCATTGGATTTTCAAGATATCAATGATCCTAAAGACACCAAATCAAAGCCACCTGCACTTTTCATTTACGGTATAGAACAAAAATACCAGTTTACAAGAACTCTGTCTGCTACCTGCAAAAATCCGCCTAAAATTCGTCATACCAATGACTTTATCTGTCTCCAAGCCATTACACAGGAAGATTACGATAAACTCAAAGCATACTGCCTCCAAACTAATGTACAATTCACCACAGATGTGCCTAAGTCAGAACGGCCTTTCAAAATTGTAATCAGGAAATTACCAATGGACACTGATACTAATGATATCTATCAAGAACTTGCTGTTCAAAATTATCTAATTCAAGATGTCAAACAAATGTACCGTCGTGATCCTACTTCTCATCATAGGATTTACATGCCACTATTCTTAGTCTCACTCAAAAGAAACTTCAACTTACAAGAAATCTTTCAGCTTGAATATTTGTGCCATTATCGCATTGTCATAGAGTTATACAGACCAAACAAATTGCTGCAATGCTTTCGCTGCCAGCGTTATAATCACACGCAGTTTACGTGCTTTATGAATCCCAGATGTGTTAAATGCGCAGGAGCTCACCTGTCCACAGAATGTACCAAAATGGACCGTACTACACCTGCTACATGTGCAAATTGTAAGCAAGATCATCCTGCCAACTTCAAGGGCTGCACAACCTTTAAGAAATATAAAGCTTCTCGAACTTCAAATACTGACCGACAAACCACTACTACTACAGCAACTACTACCTCGCAGTCTCAACAAAAATCACCATCTACCGTTTCTCAACCAGAACCCAAGATTGATGCCAACAATAAGGAAAATTCACCTTCAGGAAGTATAAATTTTGGCCAAATTATACAGAAACTTACACCACTTGTTCAAAATCTGAATTTTGAAGATGTCATGGAAGTCATTTCTAATGGATTCTCCAAGATACAAACTGCTCAGGACACCAATGTGATCATCATTACTCTCATCGAAATTGTCACCAACATCTTGCAACTCAATATTAAATAAATAACAACATTACAGTAAGTCAGAAATAACTTTGCAATGGAGTAACTAACTAACATCTACTGCGATTCAACTTCACCGGCCATCAGAAGACTGCAACATCTCCTTTCTCCCCTACAATACAGGAAAATCATCAACGTTGAAGATAATAAGGAACTACCACCGTCATCTTTAATGGTATAACTCAATAAATTCAACATCCACTTCAAGTGCACACACAGGTCTGCGACAGTTGCGACCTGTACACTTCATGTACGCTTTTTATTCATCCCGCCATACAACTAAATAGAAGTCATGAGCAGAATTGCTCGAAACTTCATTCAAAAACGTCATTACTCTGGCTGGCTGGCTTCCGCAAATATACCGCTGTTTTTGGCGTCTCGACCGAGACTAAGTTGTAATGAGATGTATATTAATGCCTTGAATATCACATAACGTTCTGCTGGAAATTAACAACATAATTTTCACATAACTAAGAACATAATTTACAACGTATTAATAATAAAGTATTAATAACTTTTGCATAAATAATAGTATCACAACTAAACTTTCAGGACTTGTAGTTCATATTCCTACTGACGCATACTAACTGTTATGTCTGTATGCATGGCCACCACACACGAGCATATGACGTTACAGTGAATAAATAACGTAAAGAAGCCATTTTGATTATATGGTACAAATTTGTGTTTTGTTTGGAATGTCAAAAGATTACTCCCGCTTTGTTTGTGCAGGGTGTACAGAAATTCTGACACATTTGAAGAAAAACACTAACCACAAAAGAGACAACGTTTCACATTGCAAATATAGCAATTTAGCCCACTTTTAGAGTATAGCCTAGCCACTTTGAGTAACACGCCGATCATGATAGTAATTACGGTCGTAAGGCAACGTTTAAAATGGCGGCGTCCTATCGGCGATAACAAAAAGAAAAGAACCGAACCTAACCTTCCTAACCTCCACTAACCACTCATAACACACTTATTATAATAGATATGATAATGTAAGAATGTTTTTGACAGGAAAAGAGAAGAAAAAAAAAAGATTTTGGTATATTACAATTACGACCGTATTTACTATTATGATCCGACACCCTTGGAGTAGTTTACTGTTGGCAACACTGCACGTGAGGTCCTCAATTAGCGTAATAAAGAAGAACCGCAAGCTATATGCTCAACTTGTATCTTTACTTACTAAGACTTAAAAACACTACTGGAAATTTCCGATAGTATTTTTTTATTGTAATATAAAAATCTTCTAAAGCAGATCTTTTCTGTGTTCCCGTCCAGGGTGATGCTTATGAAGCGTGCGGGATACAGAAAAAATATCTTCTCTCCACATCCGCAAGCTGCTGCAAAAGTTTCTTAAAGATATGCGTTTATTCCGATAACATTTTCATGTGACTAAGACGATCTTATTGTGTACGAAACATGTTGTAGGTTTAATAAATCATGATACATAAATATTACAGAAATATTTATGATAGAAAAAGAACACTTACAAATTGTATATTATGTTTAGTTTCATAAATGATGTATAAAAAGACACATACAACTCATTCTATTTCAGAATTTATTAACTCAGAATCTTTCTGTTTGTAACGTAAAAATTGAGCAAGAAAATAACTCTTTATTTTGAATACCCCTGACACAAATATAAACTACCTACAGATATTAAAATATCAGTATCTAATATTCAAATTAGTTCTTTAAATAAATATGTAAAGAAGTATTCAATCGAAAATTTACAGTCGAAAATTTGAATTTTGGTACGGATTTTTGACTTGCACTGGCGTGAATGAATATAGTTGTAACATAAAGAAGTAAGCATATAAGAAACAAAAATGTAAGTTAAAACTAATTCATTGAAGTTCCGTTTCGTAGAAGTAAAAACAAAGATGTTTCTCGATAGGGATTCGATCACCCTTCAGTGAAAGTATACACTGCGGTTAAGAAAAATCTATGCGCTAACTACTTACGCCACAATGACAACACTCTACGAAAATATAGAGATAAAAAGAGCATGCAAATTGAGACAATATCATGTTTGTTATTTCAGTCATTTCTGTTATTAAAAATAAGTATTTAGTGTTTTAACTTGTTCAAATGTGTTGTGCCATGATATAATTATATTAATTATTTCGTTAGTGATGATGTGAATATTCTTTCTTTTTCTTGTTTTTTGTCTTCAAACTTCCTAGTAAGAAATGTAACATAGCAAGAAGCAGATATCTATTGGACTACTACGAATTAATTACGTCAAACCAATCGTCAAATCAGACGAAGTTTCATTGAGAACTGTAAAGCTGGTTTTTTCTTTAAAAAAGTTACCATATGTTTTTACGGTGTACACAACCAAATCGTTAAATTTGGATAAGGAAAGTCAAAACGGAAATATCCATTCTGTTTGCTTGTTTCTGTGGTTAAAACAAAAATACATTACTCTATAATCAAAACCTTTTAGCTTGATACGTCAGTAAAATTTATTTGCGGTGCATATTTATCTCCATAAAGTTAATATGTTATATTTGTTGGTTTCCCACGAAAAGTGTAATTAGTATTTAGTGTTTCCATATTTTTAACTAGTTTCATAAACGTAAAGAAACATATTGTTCAATTCCACTGATTTCCAAAATAAATCGCTTTATCTGAGGGCTCTCTTAAGTAAAGGGAAAGTGTGAAACGATGTATTCATTGTCAAATTTAGTGTTGACCATCTATTGACCACTAGATTAATTATGTTTATGGTAACGATTATGTTCGGAAGCGTAGCCTAGTTTATCTTTTATACTTAGCATTATTGCACAACTAACAGAAACATTTTTCAAAAAATGTTTAAATCATAATTTCCATGTTAGTTGAAAAGTAAATACGAACGGAAGAAACGAAGAAAGCACTCACGAAACACTTCGAAGTAACTATTGCTTTAGTAGTTTGTCATAACACCGCCAGGAGTTAAACTCTCATTGGCATTGTGGTATATGTGCTTCCATCTCGTGGAAGGAGCAAGTATTACGTTACGCTGATGCTAGTATAAAACTGAAAATTGCATGTGACTGATTTTTGTTTTAGTCACACAATTTCAGTATTTCTATACGTCACGGATTTCTCGAGATAGTACCTGCAGTGTGCGAATTAACATGGAGGAATCCCCCCTCCCCTCTGTGAGCCTGCGGACGCATGTATAATGTATAATATTTATATTAGAGTCATCTTGTTATTTTTTTATCAACTTCATTTCATTCCCCTTGTAAAAATTCGTTCGAAAAGTTTGCTTAGAACTGAAAAAAAAAAAAGCGTCGTAATTTCAAATCGAGGTTCAGAATTGAACTGAATTTTTGTAGATTTTGGGCATCTTTAGCTCAGACCGAGATACGGGAACGGATAGGGAAGGTAGCGGCGAGGGCCTTAGTCAAGGTAGCATCCTGCTATTGGCCTGGTGAATGAATCTAAGGGAACCCTGGAAAACCGCATTTAGTGATTGGTCGTGGGGTTCCAACCAGGGTTTAACTTAAGCTAGTTTCTTTTCGAAAAATGCGAATAATATTCCGGTTTTACGAAAGAACTTAATGGCATTTTCGCAAGAAATGCTAAAGAGAATCTATGTGAAGGTGAAAGATGCTCAAGAAGAAAGGCAACACTTGTCCAAAACAATTAGAAGCAACGTTAAAATATCCAATTATCATATTAAATAAAGTTTCAAATGAATTAAACAATAAAAATTAATTTTTCACATTGGTATTCAGCAAAAGATATTTCTGTTCTAACTCATTTTCTTGAAGTTAGCGGCATTCATGAATATCTGTCATGAATCCAATGAACCCATTTCAAACTTAAGAATTAAGACGAAAATGGACTTCACAGCAATACCAAGCGTAGAAAACTGAGTTAGCTCTGAGGATTAGATCCATGTTGGGTTGGGTTAGACTGAAAGTGGATTATTAAGTTAAAATGTTTGCTCTGGCGTATATCTTTCAACCCTAGTCGATCACTCCAGAATCGTTACGTAGATCTCGATAGATGCAGTCATGTGAAACGAGAAAATCAGTGGTGCCAGATCAATCTCGAATAAAGTTTCCGTGAATCGAAATAAGAATTGTTTGCAAATATTCCATGAAAAAAAGTTCCCCCCCCCCTTCAAGAATTTGAGGGTGCTAGCCCCAAGCCATGAGGAAGGGGGGTGGCAGAATCAGCCCTACTGTTTAAAGTGGATTTCGAACCAGTATGTCCAATGTGCACACATCTGGAACCAAATCAATGATATCTTGATTATAATGTGATGAACAGAATTAGTAATATTTTCGGGACGCTGCTGGGGACTTAAGCTAGGAACATGTTAAAGAAAAGGATTTTTAACTAGGCTGAAATCTTAAGTCTGTTTGAACTACCATACACATGAAACATTGAATATAGTTTATTGAAAAAAAAAATGAACATCGATAAACTATATGAGCCTGTACTTTTATTTTCTAGCTTCTCGAAAAACAATTTTCCAAACATTATTTTCAGACAAGTTATTCTTTCTACATTCTGAAATCGGCTACACACCTTTCAAAGATAGCAGCTATATGGTGTTTAAAGAAAAGGTATAGCTTCTTTTACATGGAATTCAAAGCTTTTTAAAAAACAAGAAAAGCCATACTTCCAGTTACGTTGAAACAACATATTATTCCAGTGCGAGATACAACTTAGATTTTCTTAGGCCGCGGTGGCTAAAGTGTAGAACGCTCACCTCTAGTGCACGGAGTTCCTGGTTTGATCCCGACTCATGCCATGTGAGTTTTGTGGTACATGGATTTTCTCGGAGTTTTCCGATTTCTTTCTGCTTTCTCCATTCCACTAAATTTCGTATCATCATTCATTCTGCCTGAGCCAAAGTTGCCTAAAGACCGTAAAGAAAATTCAAATTTGTTTACAGTATCACCTAACGTAAGCTATAGTCAGATAATAGAAGTTACAACATAAATATGTCACCCATCCCCCTTGGTCTGGTGGTTACGGTTGCAGATTTTGGACCAACACTTGAGGGGCATGCAGGTTCAAGATCTGCTGATAACCATATTGACTGAGGGTTTTCAAGGATTTTCCTGTTTCCTAACGAATACCATGGCGGCGACAGACACGCTGTGGGGGTGTCACCTTCTCAAATTCTCGAAAGCACCCAATTTGAACTAGTATATTAGTTTTATAGAAATAGATTTCACTTTCACTTATTACGTTGTCCACTAGATGTCGCAGAGCTGAAACCTAATCTCTTGTGGTGACCCGGCATGACCCGAACATAGGTGGACTCAAAGACCCGGTCCGAAACTTGACCCGACTGACTCATTGGGAAGGACGGGCCGGGTGCAAATCATAGACCCGGCCCAAAAATTTGTCCCCGATGACTCGATTGATCCAGTGACCCATTCATTTCATAAAATATCAAAGTTCCTAAAAAAATCACGGAAGTTTTTCCCTGAGAAGCGTGAGATTACAAACTTATAGAACCGCTGGTCTTATATTTATCCAAATTGCATATATATATATGCATATATCTATATCTATCTATCTATCTATCTATCTATCTATCTATCTATATATATATATATATATATATATATATAAAGTTAGTGTCCTCATCCGACCAGTGCCTTGTTTCAGCTAGTGAGTGCGTAACCTATTCTCAGATGTGGGTTAATCGAAAGGAATTTCCAATATATAGAAAAAAGAAGAAGCGAAAGCGATTACATGGCTTTGAGGGAAGTCACGAAAAATTGACAATTTTGAAGACAAGTAGCAGCAATTACTATGTTTATATATACTTTTGTGTTATTCAACATCGATGTTCGTTGATTTCTTTTTCTTTCTTTTTTTTAACGTATACGTAGGTGTAAATATACTTAGCATATTTTTGAGAAACTCTTACAAGTACAATTGTCTGGGAGAAATAATATCCTTGTAAAAATCGTGACATCCTATTCTTAATTTTCATTGGTTCATTTTCTTTGGTTCTATTTTTTTAATGTGTAGCAGGGTTGCCAACTATTAAGAGATCAAACATTTTTCATTCTCTTTTAATTTTAATTTGTCCGTCCGTCGTTCTCTGTCCCAGATCCCAATTGAAGGCGTCACCCCCCAAATTTTCGAATAACCCGGCAACGTTAAGATTTTTACGAGTAAAAATTGATACAAAATCTGCAGAACTCTATTTAAATCCTAGTAACCCCTCAATTTTGGCATTATGCCCCCCCAAACTGCAAATCTAGGTAGAATCCCTGGACGGTTAGCGCCTCAGCCCAAGGCAGATAGAAAAACTGTTGTACTGGTATCCCAGGGTGACTTTTTGTGTTAAATCAACGACAACACACGGTGTTGATTTCGATGATTCAACACAATGGCTGTGTTGTCAATGTTGATTCAGCACAATGAAGGGTGTCATATTAGCACTATCCCACTGCTGAATCAACATAGACAGCACAGCTATTGTGTTGAGTCACCGAAATCAACACCGTGTCTTGTATTGATCTAACACAAAAATGTGGTTGTCACTCCGGGTGTTGATTTAATACTGTCATTTCTTGTAATGTGACTTCTAAAATTGATTCAAAGACCTTGATTTTTTAATTTGGTAAGGTTATATTATAGTATTTTCTCTTTCTCCCATATTCTAGCTTCCCTTACGGTATTTCTGGACTATATACGCTCAGTCTATATGGCCCGCTAGCACCTAAACGGAATCAAAGGGGAACTGACTTCAAATTTGGGATCAGTAATGTCGATTAACCTTGCCGCTTTGAATCTGGTGAGATTGCAGCCTTCTCTTACGGCATTTGTGCACTATTTGCACTCAGCCTTCAACACATGTTAGTTTAAATCCGAAAAATGATATGTTTTTTTGTTCGTTTGTTTTTTGTCAATAGCTGTTGTTTATACTAAATATTACTACCTAGAATGATTTTACACAGCTCAGGATTTTTTGCAAATAGGAAGAATAGTTATGAGACTGTTATGTTTTTGTTTTTTTTTTCATTACTTGATGGTTTCACTAAACAATTAATGACTATTTCAATCTAATTACAGGGTTACTATAAATGATTCATCAAATTTCAAAAATTCTACATTTTCAAAAGTATTATACATACAGGGATGATTGCTACATAAGAAGAAGCGAACACTCACCAAGATTTGCTCACACATTACAAATGTTTTATGTGTGCTCCCTTCGTCACATGTCCAAACGGTATTTAAGTTCTACCAATTCCCTTTATAGCATCTACCGTCAATGGTCATCACAACAGCACTAATGCGTTCTTTAAGCTGTATCAATGTTGGCTGTGGTGGGACGTAAATATAGCACCAATAAATAGTTCCTTATTTTTTTTCACTACAATGAGTTTCATCACCTTATTTTTCAGGATATGATTCTTCCTTCTAAACTTCAAATTCGAACGGAAACATACCACTTAAATGAGAACAATACAGTGGACCTGCCTCTTCTAATAGAAAATTCAACCATCCAGCAATTGGACAAATTCAAAGGGCAATTAGATTCTATAAAACTTCAAAACAAACACTTTTAGAATTCGACTTTTCCTGCACTAATTATTTAGTCGTGACATTTGCCGTAACTTTATTTCTCTTCTTAGCAATAGCGTCAGGTTTTCCTTTTTATATTACGTATGTCTAGGAGAATTAAAGTCTTTAGAACTTCAACGAGTAACTAACTGATAGTCATTAAGTTTACTTTCTTTTCTTTGTTGTTCTCAGAGAGATGTCAAAGTTAGCATTGATAGCACTGACTGTTTGCTTGGCTTGTATCATTTTCGCCTTTTTGATATTCCTATTCACGAAATTATGTAAATATTTAAGATCTCAGAGTACCAAAGATAGATCTCAAGTTGTACACGAACCGTCAGACATAGTTCTAGATCATATTTCTTCCTCTAAGTCTTCTACAGACAACTATCATACTTATAAGATTCCGTCTACTATTTCTAATGACTCTAGCTCCGATATTTATGAAACATCCATTGCTTTCCTCTTGCATAATAGTCAACATTTTCCAGCACAAACCGATTTTTCGGCAATTTTGTCACCCTCCACTGCTATTTCAACATCTCCTCCTGATATATAACAAGAAACCTCTATTAATATCTCAGCTACTGCTCCACTATACCAGCACCTATGGGAACAGCCACCGCTTTTTGCCCAGGCTGATATTTCGCATCGACAACTTTGGTCCATGATCTTTTGACAGAGCGCTTAACATTTGATTCATATGAAGACCACAACTTTTTGGAACCATTGGGCCTACCAGACCTTCCAGGATCTACAGATCCAGTTTCTACGATGATCTACACACACCTCGTTTCTATTGGAGAAAGGGACCTACACCTTCAACAACACTGGAGCATTACTGGAGATAGAACCAGCTACCTTAGAAGCATCGCCTGATCATCTTTATCTCTTGGATTCCCCTCCTAATCACAAATCCTATTGATTAGTCTTTACTTCCAAGCATAGTGTTTATAGTGCATTCGGTGTTTTATGATATAGTGCATTCTTTTTTAACCTATTTTGTCAATGGTGATGGAAGAGATATATTTAAAAATAAATGTGCGCATATATAGTGAACGGTGATTGTGCTAAATCTGCTTAGTATAGTGGATGAATATGTTTTAGTGTATATGGTACCACCTTAATAGCCGAATTTCACACGTACCTAAGTTCCTGTGAGTACCATGGTTATGTCAATATTGGAGACGCGTACAGCCTAATACATTACTAAGTTCTTAAAGGACATTTATCTCAACACATGGACGTTATTATTCATACATTTACGTCACTGCTTTTCTACACAATACGTAACAAACAGTGGACAAGAATCCACCTGTTAAGCAAACAGGTAGTTTGCGTATTTATGATTGTATAAGTTGTTATAATACCATATAAACAGAATAATGATTACGGCGCTAACTCTTTTCCGGACAGACCCGATGAGACAACATTAGAAAGGTAATTTACGGGGCATCCTTTTCCGTCAACTTTGCTGACCCGTTAAAAACTTCTCCTCTTGTATTTTCGTCACCAAGGAGGAGAACGAACCATCGTGATACAAGAGGTACCAGGACAAATCAGTTGTGATCTGGAGTTCGTATCAAATACTTCATATAGACTTTTATTACTAGTAAACGGTTGATGCCCTAGTTAGCAACCACTCGACATCGTCGTGTCTGTCCGGTAAGTTAAGCGCCTAGTTTTGTAACATATTAATAATGACAAGTTCAGAGTTTAATCTTAGTGTTGTAATTTGCCCGCACCTCTTTTAAAGCATAACTAGCTACAGAGGTGCATTTTCCTGCATGGATTAGCCTCTTCTGCATGTTCGAGTGACATTTCTAATAGCAATTACCACAGGAATTGGGAAGTTGCAGAGACCATGCAAGCAACAAGGTTTTCTACTCTTTTCTCCCCTCTTGAGCTTTTCATTGCATCCGGAAGGTAGCACTTGTGGCGCGCATGACCTCCGCTCAGGCTGTAGAAACCGTCTGCTACTCCTCCCATTTACACAGTCTCTCTCTCTCTCCCTCTCTCTCTCTCTGTGTGTGTGTGTGTGTGTGTGTGAGAGAGAGAGAGAGAGAGAGAGAGAGAGCGTGTATGTCTGTATTCGTCCGTTTTGTTTCTTGGTTGAGAGCTGGTGAATTATTTTATTCTTTCCTGCCTTTGAATAGCCATACTACCACAGAAAGTTGTCTTACTCGCAACCCTCAATCTCTACGTAACGATACTGGAGTTACTTCTTAGTGTCGAAAGATAGACGCAAGAGCAAATATTTAAACTCGTATGTCCACTTCCAGTCTAATCCAATGTGGACCAAATTTTCAATTCTAACTCGATTTTATACTGTTCTTATCATTCTGCGGCCCGTTTCTTATTTAAGTTTTAATTCCTGAGTTATAATAGTACACCGTACTTTGCATGTAATAGAAAATACTGCAAATAATATTTAAGATTTTTTTGCAAGAATTAAGACATAAATAAAAAACGGACCACACAGCGATATCAAGCGTAGAAAACTGAGCTAGAACTGAAAATTTGGTCCATACTGATTTAGACTGGAAGTGGACAAACGAAATTAAGTGCCCTCTCTACTTCCTGGCTTCATATATTCATGAAATGTTTGGCAGCATCAGCAGTCAGTCCAGTATCGCTTTTAGATAGAGGTTATTGCGGGTGACTCATGTTACTTTAATCGGGAAATCATAATTTTAAAGCTATGACATTGTATCGTCCCATTTCAAATGCTGTGTATGTACATGTTACGCTAATCAAGTGAATCTATTTATGAGGAAAGCTGCTTCTATAAATAGAGAAGTATTTTTTTCTCTCAAATTTGCAAGGCGTGTGTACTTTTTTATGATAGTCCCGAGCGAGTCGCAGTTTTAGATTCACTCGCTAGAAAACTGTTACCTCGAGATAGTAATATTCCTTGGAACTTCCTGTCCAGAAGCGTAAATACTGTCTTTGAACATAAAAAGGATATTATTCAATGCATGAATAAGATAGTGAAGATGAAGAAAGAGAAAAATTCAGACACAATCCATCGGGCTGAAGTACTAAAAAAAAAACTTTTTACGGCCATTTTTAATATCTGTCTTTTTTTTCAGTGAAATAATATCTGTCGTGGAAATTTTGTTTAATCAACTTCAAAATCAAGAAATTGACACAAAAGGCTATTTTCCACTTTGAAACAAATATTAGAAGTATAAGAGATCAGCTTGATGATTCCAGTGAAATGACAGACAATACAAACACGGTATCAAAGAGAAGAAAGAGTGAACGAATTGAATGAGGAAGGGATTCAAATGAAGTATGCGATGTAATTACTTGCTAAGCAAAATCCCGCTTTACATTCACATGGCACGTTATGGCAGCCACGCTATTTACTCCAGAGAAATTTCCGAGTTACTTTTGGAATTTTCCAGAACAAACTGTGGAGAAATTATGATCAATTTACACATTTCTTGACAAAGGAAAGCTCTGTCGTCACGAACTGTCTTCAATCTACTCAGTACAAGAATTTCGATCAATGTCAGGAGTTGTGGGCTTCTTATACTTTATCGTTCAATATAGCTTGGATAAAACGTTTAGTGAATTTTCAAAGTTTCTAAAACTGATATTAACAATACCAATAACAGACACAAATTTCAGCCACGAAAAATTGTATCCTCAGTATTATAGATACGACATCTCAAAATCGTAACTAATTGACTAATGTCCTTTTATTTGATAATCTGGTCACTTCTTATGTATACGTTACATAATTTAACTCTACGTTGATTGATTGTGACTGATTAGTTACCCAATTTCACTCACACTAAGTGAAAGTCCAGGTCCACAGTCAGGGGGTGCTGAGACCTCGTAAATTTTCCTTGCCCCAATACAAATATTTAATTTTATGTATGTTTCGTAAGCCCAAGCCGTTCCCTAAATTTTTCGTGGGTCCCTACTCTTTTTGGCTGGCGGCGGGCCTGAGTGCTACACCCATTGGAAACAACCACCGGTCGCCACTGGCGTCAACTATCAGATCTTCAACTTCCACCCTACGCTTTTTTCGGGTTCAAATCAAATGTATGCCCAATAAATAACTGAATACTACGATTATTTCGTTCCTAGTTCGACTGCATAACACAAGATAGCATTTGAGGCGGAGAGAATCGAGATTTTCCATTTATATATATTATTTTATATATAACTGGCAAATTAACTCCAGAATTAAGTTAACTCCGATTTATTATGTTTTATACCTGGTGCTAAGAGCGATCGATGTCTTTACTGAACTGTCATACAGTAGAATCATAATCACAGATTTTCTCAAATACATCAACGTTAGTAAGCGTTAATTAACTTGCAGAATTCTTGCTAATTTAAGCTGCTTGCGATGACAGGAAAATAAAACACATTTCCAATAAAGCGAATACGAAACTCTGAGAATTCTTTCTTTCAATTTTTCGCTCCTGAAATGTGACTACAAATGCACCTTTTTAAAGTCAGAAAATCCTAATTATAACAACTCGCCCCATCTTGCAGAAAATTCTTATGTAAGGTTAAGCGGTTGACCAATCGGTTGAGTGACTACTGCTTTTTTGTACCATTCTTAGTACTCGCCTCGTAAACTAAAAAAAAAAAAAAAAAAACTTCGAAACTTCCAATCTTAGAAGAATGGTGAGTGGTAGGTAAAGTCAAGCCTAATAATAACTTAAAGACTTCCTCAAACTCATAAAATCATTGTGAGACGAACATAGCAACTGATCAACATTTTCGGGAGGTCGTGAGTTCGATCCCAGCTGCCAAGCATCCTGACTTATGTTTTCCCAGGTTTTTATCCTCAGTCACACATGCCGGAATGGCACCTTTAATATAAGCCCTGGCCGACACCTATCCGAATCCTTTCCGCTCCTCTAACCCAGCCTGAGCCTTAGTTAACTAAAGGCCATAAATAAAATTCAATTCAATTTTCATTTATAATTCACTTCTGCCTTAAGTAATACTAATATCCACAATTAATCTACAAATGTGGCTTAAAGATCTTAAAATAAAAAAAAAAATCCAAATTCGAAAAAAAACTGGCAACCCTGCAAAATGATACAAAAAACATTTAACCACATAACTGCAACAAGATAGTTACCACATACTTCCAGGGTGTTAATCAACTGCGATAAGGATCTACTCAGTACAATTAACCACCTGCGGGTTCTTGTTTATTGTTATGTCTGAAATATTAAGAGTTTTCAAACAATTTCGTGGTGTCAGTGTCTGTTTCATTTTTGTTTTCGTGACTTGCCACTTGCATTACCTATACCACGTTACGTGAGTGCAAATAATTATTATTGTTTTTCTTTGTAGGGGATTGGCGTTGTTTTGATTTCACTTCGTGATACTAATTTGAGATATATGAAGAAAGAAAGAAAGAAAAAGAAAGGGAGAGAGAGAGAAGCTCTTACACAAGGAGACAGAAACACAACACACAGAGAGAGAAAAAGAGAGCAGTTGTATGAATATGTACAGCTATTAGTTGACGGTTATTTAAAAATCATTCGTGATAATTTCAATAGTTATGTTAGCTAAATGAAAATTTCAGTTAGGGGAGAGTTGCCTAAGATGGGATGGGTCATAAGATGGGTCAGTAGCAACACTGTCACGAAAACTGAATCGCGTCGTTATTGTTTGGTCTGAGTATGAAGAGCTCTCAAGAAGACTAAAGATAGTGTTAGAGACGACGGGCTATGAACAGATACAAAGAAGAAATAGCATGAAACTTTGAAGCACATTTTCTAAAATGTTCCTAAAGCGTGTATAAGAGTTTTCTGTCGTTTGAGCACACTCACAGACAAGGCTTTTAACGCGTGAGTAGTTTATAGTTCAAGAAACGTAGACAAAGCATTTTGACGTTATACTTGGACTATTTCTATAAGGGACACACACGCAGCTCCTAAGATGGGACACTTTCTCATCTTAGGAATGTCAGAACATGTAGTTTCAGCATACAAGACCAATAGAGGGTAACTACAGTCATGAATCTTACGTAAGCATGGGCGGATTTATGGGGGGATGGAGGGGCATTGCCCCCAGACGTTTCAGAATGACTATGGGTCAGTTCTACAATCGACCGCTAAACTTCAGGTCAACTCCCATTTTGCGTACTCTCATTGGCCAAAATCAGATTTTGCCTCAATTTAGCGCTGCCTAGAAGCTTAGCGGTTGATTGT
The DNA here is from genome assembly GCA_022664845.1 of Lepisma saccharinum. Classification (NCBI taxonomy): domain Eukaryota; kingdom Metazoa; phylum Arthropoda; class Insecta; order Zygentoma; family Lepismatidae; genus Lepisma; species Lepisma saccharinum. The sequence continues at coordinate 36,366 of JAGDQP010015779.1, forward strand.
AGAACTGACCCTAAATGTTTCATTCTAAACGATAGCTTTTAAAGTAATTGTCCTCCTAAATCCGCTTATGTTCATAAGCCGTATGTAATAGGGTGAGTCGATTTTTTTAGATATGGGGGTTTAAGTTGTCATCAAGAGTTTTGCATTGGCACCTAATAAAGCCATGCCAAATATGGCTGTCCTAAAACAATATTTAACTGGGCCCATGGACCAATAAAAGGCCTTTTTTTTTTCAAAACAAGGAATAAAAATATTATACTATTTTCCACATTTTGGGGTTCGAGTAGTTATGAAAAGTTGTTCATTGGTACGAAATTTAATTATGTTAAATGTGGCATTTTTTGGCCTGAAGCGTTTCTGGCCGTTTTCAAACTAAAATTTTCGCTGGCTGAGGGGTCCGGCTAGGTATTTGTTTTTTTATCTGGCTGTGTTTCGGCGAACAACATAACATAACATTCTACAACTTTGTCACGCTACTCAAACTCAAATTTTTTTTTAAAAAAAGACCCTTTTCAAAATTATCGTTTTCTCGGGCCTCGGGACCCGGCTAAATATTTTTTGATGAGGCTATGTTTGGGGAGACCAAACATAACATAACATTCTATAACTTTTGCACGGTACTGAAACTCAACTTTCTAACCATTTTTTCGGGGGGAGGGGGGGGGGAACGGCAGATTTTTTTTTAAAAAATGAGTTTGAATAGCGTGCAAAAACTGTAGAATGTTACGTTACGTTTGTTCGCCGAAGCACAGCCGAATCAAAAATATCTAGCTGGGCCCCGGAGCCCGCGAAAATTTTACTTTGAAAACGGCCAAAACCGGCCATTTTGGCATGGCTTCATTTCGTACCAATACACATAACTACTCGAACCCCAAAATGTGGAAACTGGTATCCTACTTTTATTCCTTGTTTTGAAAAATACAATTGGGCCCTTTAGGGGTTCAGGGACCCGGTTAAATATTGTTTTAGGATGGCCATATTTGGCATGGCTTTATTTGATACCAATGCACAACTTTTGATGACAACTGGAATCCCAATATCTGAAAAAAAAAAAAAAAATGGCCCATCCTAGTAGGTAACGATTCACCATCTTCCCTAGTACGCGATATTGAGCCTTTACCATCTGCAGATCAATCACCAATCGCTGACGATAACGATACTTTTCTAACCACACTCCAAATTCCACTTGAAAAATCTGTGGATCAATCACTATTTTGTATGGCTTGATGACAGTAAGTCCACTTAAATACTGAATTCATCAATCAGTACAAGAGCAAACACAACCAGTGCAAGAGTGGGAGTAATAATAGCATATAAAAATTCTTGAAGGAAAGTTCCACTTATAACCGTCCTGTAACAATTGACAAAACAGGCACCAAGCTTACCAGAGAGAAAAGCTTAGGAAAGCTTCAACTTCTGGATTAGTAACACAGAAGAAGATGAATAGGTCGAACTGCAAGAACAGGAAAGACATATATTGTGTGGTGTGCGAAGGTCCTTACACTACTTCGATTGAAGAATGGATGCAGTGCATAGGATGTCACAGGTGGAGTCACTTATCTTGTTCCGATGCAACCGACAATGTTTACTACTGTGTTCAGTGCGATATATCAGGCTAATTAGGATGTCCCGTCTTTGGAACTGTGCTATCCAACCTTAGGCTACCTGTTTCCAAGGGTGAGGCAATTGTAATCTTTTAAACTCATGTATTAGTTATGTTTTAAAATGTGTGAAACTTAAGCGCATTGAAAAATATTCTACAAGTTTTCTATGTATCTATTTCCTTTTTTAATAATATATTTGTATTATTAAAATATAATAGGTGCTCCCAAAACTTCCCCACATTTAACAACTCTCCCTCATAATGTTTAGATCTATTTGTGCGATTTTGATTCGTGTAAATACCTCTATTTTCATTGCACTGAAAATCTATTTCGTTACCAAAACAGGTCTGAGTTTCATTGAATCTCCCACAAAAATTAATTTTAGGGGACAATTCTAGAAGTTTGAGGGTGTCCAAAATCTTAAAGGGGAAATCTCAACCTGTTCTCGTGTTGCATTTTGAGCGTCATATAATTATATTCGACCTCACGATGGTTGTTTCGAAAAGTGTAGGTGAGTTTCGAGCCAGCAGTGAAAGTCAAGTTCCAATGTGAGGATAAGGTTCAAGCGATAACTTGGGAATGAGAGTGAGCGAGCGAGCATTGTCACCCTAAGGTAATCTGTGTACTCGTAGCACACGTTATTCAACATCTCCTAGTGACACTAACGCTTACGAACAGTTCTATATGCGTCTGCTCCAACAGTTCATTCTGCATTCAAAATATCTTCCAACTTTTATCAGTATAGTACATCATGTTGAGTAATACACTGTCCAAGTCTTATTCACTTAGCATAACCTTTATTTGTGTGTGTGTGTGTGTGGGGGGGGGTCAATATTCGTTAGTGTATTTCTTGACGGAACTAAAAAAAAACTTACTTAGATAATTGTCCCCGAGAGTTTAACAAGAAAGCTGAAGCGTTCTGGGTTGATATTCTACCACCAAAATAACCCGTTGTTCATTCAGAAATATAACTTGGTAATTAAAGACGCAATATTATCAAATAGCATAATTCCCTATATTGTTTACCATAAGATCGTCTGGACTTACACACACGCAGTTTGCGGTAAGTATAGCGTACTAGGAATTACCTCTCTCGAAAACATTTTTTAACTACTGACGATTTTTTCTCTATTATTTGTTTTGTTTTTTAAAGTTTATGACATTGTAAAGAAGTTCTTTTTTTTTTTCGGAAAATTTATGACAGCTCTTACTGAATGGCTGTAGTTTAGTCCGCAGAGCGTTAATTTCGCATTCGAGAGGCCCTCGGCTCCATATGAGCGGCCGTCAATCCTGACTGATATTTTTTTAAAACTTTTTTCTTCAGTCACACCAGGTAAATGCCGGGATGGTAGCTTCAACTTAGGTCTTTGCCGACTCCTTTCCACATCCTTTCCCTACCCTATCCAGGCCTGAGCCATAGATGCCTGAAGACCGTACACAAATTAAAAAAAATACGAGAGCTCATTTTACCAACATCTTTGTTTTCAAGCTTCTAATTGTTCGAAGAAATGAATATGCTGCCTGGAATATTGTCAATTCTTAGTTATTTGAAAATTATAAATTTCTTTATTGAAATTTCAGCCTCAATCTCCCTTGGTTCGGGCATCTACAGTTCTGCGAAATAAATTTTTAATTCCTCTGCTTGTTCTCTGATGTGTACATTAAGAAGCTTGTCGAAATAACTTTTCCAAATATCGGGAATTGTATTCCAAACATCGGTCTGCTTGATGATCTCCGCGTTCATTTTAATCATCCCTACCCTCGGCTATTAACCAATTCTGAACGAGTTTACCGCATTGTGTAGATCTCGTATGTTATTTGTTTTGCCGTTTTCCTGTATCCCCTGAATCTTCTGCGTCAGATATTCTTGCTATTTCTTTATGAAGCCCCTTGATTCGTTATTGTAGTAGTTGGAATTTCCTTATCTTTTATTACTAAGCCATCGTTGCGTTGCTTGTTTACGTTCCTCATGAAGCTTAAGGCACTCTTCATGAAACCAAAGCTACCGAACCGCTGTAGCTCAGTGGTAGAGCGTTGGCGTAGCATTCGGGAGATCTTGGGTTCGACCCCAGCGGCCGACCATCCTGATTGAGGTTTTTCCAGGGTATTTCCTCAGTCACACCAGGCGAGTGCCGGTATAGCACCCTCAACATAGACCTTGGCCGACACCTTCCCGAATCCTTTCCCCTCTCCTATCCCGACCTGAGCCTTAGATGCCTGAAGACCATAAATGAAATTCAAATTCAAATGAAACCAAAGCTTGTTTCTGTAGTGTTTCTTTCCATCTACACGTTCCTTCGGAGCCTTTCACTACATCACGAATTGCCTTCCATATCAACATGCACGGCAGTGCATGAGCCAAGTTCTTCACGTCAGAAAACGTCAGCACTGCCAGAAGCATGTTATACAGAAACAAGAGTTTATGGCAAAATCGACGATTTGGGGGCCCCGTAAGAAAAAAGATGTTAAAGATAGGAATATGAGCTTTTGCCGTTAAGGAGATATGGTAAATATGTGCAGATGTACAAAATTTCATATTCGTATCTCAAACTATGTTCTAGTTGTGGACCCCTGAAATTGCACATTTTAGGCTAACTGACTGACTCCCTCACTCACTCACTGACTGACTCACTCACTCATCATATTGTTTAGGGTGTTTGGAGTAAGCTAGAAACATGAAATTTGGTATGAAGGTAGAGGATGATAAGTAGATAAAGGAAAACTTCCGACATTTTGCAAAGGTCGCCATCTTGGATTCAAAATGGCCGCCAAACCTAAAATTTCAAAGAATACACACCCTAAAC
>JAGDQP010015780.1:0-19543 GCA_022664845.1 Lepisma saccharinum
TAGCGGTGGTTTGATCCATTTATTGAAACATTTTCGTGATGGTACACTTTCATACCAAATTTCGTTTCTCTAGCTTCAGTGGTTTGGAAAATGGTATTTGGGCGGCTATGTTGAATTAAAGAAAGCGATTTTTAAAAAGTGTTCTTACATTGCCGTTACCTACTTGTGATGATACACCTTCATACCAAATTTCGTTTCTATAGCTCGAATGGTGTGGAAAAAGTTTTTGTGCGGCCATTTTGATCCAAGTTAACAACTTTTTCAAAAATGTAAATTATTCCTAAACTACTCTTGCTAATACACCTTTATGCCAAATTTCGTATCTCTAGTTCAAACGGTCTGGAAAATGGATTATGAAGTCAGCCATTTTGGATTCAAAATGATGTCTTTGCAGATATTTTGTAATCTACTAGTGATGATATACCGTCATACTTCGAAATTTCATATTTGAATTTTTAACATCTTTTTTCTTACAGAACCTCAAAATCGCTGATTTCGCAATAAACTCTTGTTCCTGTATAACATGCTGACGTTTTGTGACACGTGGAACTCGGCTGCATGCACTGCCGTACGTGTTGATACTCACCTCGATTCGCTCGCGTCGCTGTGCCAAGAATCCCACGGCAGGCCGCGCATCGAACTTGAGGAGTTTGGAGGAACTGCGTCTTTTTATCACAACCAGAATCTGCAGTGCACTGCGCCACATGATGCAGATATTCCCTCATACTCCAGAGCGCTGCTTCCGAATGGGGAAACGTCCACATTCTGCCTGTATAACATGCTCCTGGCAATGCTAACGTTTATGACGAGTAAAACTTGGTGGGACACGCAGGAGTATTGGAAGTTGGCACGAGGAACTAGGCTCATCCATATTCCATTTCACCACTTTTTAAGGTTGAAGGAGTTGACTGGACAGTTTGCACCCCTGGTGCTTTTGCTCGTATTTCGCAGCTTTTTACACTTGTGTAATGTATATACTCGCTTTGCCTCATTGGGGCGCTGCCCCCAGAATTCCAAGATGGCCTCGCTGGGGCGCACCCCTTTATTGCAATCAGGCTCCAGCTGGGAACTGTAACCTAGTAGGGGAGACGAGCCGAATTTATTCTAACCTACTCGTAATGGTACACCTTCATACCAAATTTCGTTTCTCTAGCTTCAGTCATTATAAAGTGGGGCTTAGGCGGGCATTTTGGATAAAAGATGGACACATTTTTAACGTTTTCTTATATTTTCGTGACATACTCGTGATGATACACTGTCATACCAAATTTCATTTCTCTATCTCGAACGATGTGAAAAATGGTATTTCAGCTGCCATTTTGAATCAAAGATGGTGAATTTTTTAAAACGTTGTTATGTTTTCCTAAACTACTCTTGATAATACATCATTATGCCAAATTTCGTATCTCTGGCTCAAGCAGTTGGAAAATGGATTTATGACGCCCGCCATTTTGGATCCAAGATGGCGTCTTTAGAGATATTTTGTAATATTTTCATAATCTACAAATAATGTTGTACTGTCAAACTAAATTTCATTATTCTAGCGGCAGCCGTTTAGGCTGTGTATTCTTTGAAATTTTATGTTTGGCGGCCATTTTGAATCCAAGATGGCGACCTTTTCAAAATGTCGGAATTTTTCCTTTATCTACTTATCATCCCCTACCTTCATACCAAATTTCATGTTTCTAGCTTACTCCAAACACCCTAAACAATATGATGAGTGAGTCAGTCAGTCAGTGAGTGAGTGAGTGAGTCAGTTAGCCTAAAATGTGCAATTTCAGGGGTCCACAACTAGAACATAGTTTGAGATACGAATATGAAATTTTGTACATCTGCACATATTTACTATATCTCCTTAACGGCAAAAGCTCATATTCCTATCTTTAACATCTTTTTTCTTACGGGGCCCCCAAATCGTCGATTTTGCCATAAACTCTTGTTCCTGTATAACATGCTTCTGGCAGTGCTAACGTTTTCTGACGTGAAGAACTTGGCTCATGCACTGCCGTGCATGTTGATTAACTATGAAAACTTTCAGAGCGGTGAGCTGCCTTCATTTAGAACTTCTTGCAGAGGGATTTCCGCTTCTCCACGTTTACAACTGAAAAATGAAAAACAAAGAATGACATAACCGATCTTCGATTTATAATACATTTTTTCAGTGTATACGATATATATGAACCGATACAAAAGCAGAGATTCCGCCAGAATTTCGTTTCGGGGAATGTAACGCTAAAAATTGGGGAATCCAGTCAGCGTTTAAATAGCGTTTTGCATGATTTCTACCGATTTTAACCTTTTTTTTAAGTCGAGGGTGCTTGAGAATTTGGGCATAAAATTTCGCATTGGAAGATCTGGCAGAATCCCTGCCAAAGGGCTTCGCATGCTGAGATCAAAAAGCTGATAAATTGTATTATTACCATAGGATAAAGCTGTTGATCCTGCAGATAGAGCTAGTAGATTTGTTTCTGAGTGTATTGATCAACTATCTAACTTAACTAACTCTATGGCTTATGGAACTCAAAAGTTCATCACCGCAGTAAGAAATGTTCCCCATTGGATTCTATCTTCGGCAACATCGAGCTAGTTTTTATCAGGAACACTTACTTCTCGAAGATCCCTTCTAATATTATCCTTCCAACGACGTCTCGGTCTTCCCAATGGTTTTCAACCAAGACAAAATATAATCTTCGTTTTACCCCCCATCCGATCTGCATGACCTGCTCATCATAGTCGTCGCGATTTCATTATTCTTACATCCGGTGAATCGTACAGTCTGTGAACTTTTTCATTATGAAGTTTCCTCCATTCTCCAGTCATCTTGTCCCGTTTCGGCCAGTACATATTTCTCGAAGTCTTATTTTTAAACACATGTACTTTATGTTCATCTGTAAGGGTCGTACTCCAACTTTCACAACCGTAAAGTATTACCGGCAGAATAACCGTTCTGCATATTTTCAATTTCAACTTCCTTGATGTTAATCGCGATGTTACAAGTTTCTGGACTGAGTAGAAACATGCGTTGCCTGATTCTAAGCGACTTTTTATTTCTTCCGTGACCTCGTTTTTGCTTGTTTCATATACTCCCAAGTATTTAAATTTGTTTACTTTCTCTATGACCTTTATTATGTTTTTATTTCCCTCATTTCCTGTGTTTCGGCTTATTATCATATATTTAGTTTGATCTATATTTACCTGTCTCACCGCACACTTCTATTAAGACAGAGTGTATTGATTAAACTGAAAATATTGTTTAGAACACCAGACCATAGCCTAAGCTCTTTTCTTTTAAGAGGCGATTGTATTCAAACAAAACTCGGCTTGGGCAAAATTCCCTTGAACAAATCTTCTTTAGAAACGAACTCATAACGCGGAATAAACCCCCTTAAAAAATCATAGAACACCCCCTCAAAAGCGGTTAAGCGACAGTTTGAACGAAGTGAGGTTTTCGGTGTTCGCATGATCACTATTGTGTCATGCATTAACTCCCAAAAGGATGTATGGCCTTCATTTACCACTAATAGGCCATTTTTGTCATTGACAACCTTTTGGCAGTTGATGCAGGACACAACAATGACATCAAAAACTCAATTTCATTCACATTATCGCTTACCCCTCTTTCGACACGATCCCTCGACATAATCACAAAAGCTAATGAAAATTTACCGATGGCAGAAAGAGGCTGAAGCTTTGCTTGTACAATTATTTTACTATCTTAAATTTAAAAAATCAATTCAATTTTATATTTCAACTTTTGAAATATTTCAACTTTTGAGATTGATGTAAGTAAGATGGGTGTCTTCCCAGTTGTCCGATTCCCAATTGTCCGACTACCTGAATTCTTTCCCGAATTCCGATCATGGCCTCCGGCGGAATGTGACACGTGTCGTCCTCTGAAAGATCCTCCCAATTGTCCGATTTCCTCCCCTCCCTCCGCGCCCGCAACTCCATGACTCATTATCTTACTTTCTCCTAGTTGAGTGTTACTATTCGTATAATATCATTGTAGAATTGTGATAATGCCAGTATTCACAAGATTATAGCAGCAGAACATCAATATACTATAATACATATTATAGTATATTAGCAAATAAAGTGTAACTATATATGGTTTGTTTTTGGTCGTGGCGCGTTCAGAAAAACATAACTTGTTTTCTGAACGAGCTAACTGCCGAAATTTCCAAAGGATTGAAACCAAACTTGGCACAAACATTGGTTGTATAAATATTTTGGATGAGTTCTTTAGCCACAATGGAGAAAAAAAAAATCAAAATGACGGTGTTTCGAACTTTTCAAAAATTCTGATTTTAGAAAACCGATTGAGGCCAAATATGACCTAAAAATCGGTATTAACAATATCTTATAGTTAAGGCTCCTCGCTACTCCCTCAACTTTTGTTTAGCATTTTTCAAAATATTTCAAAATCTAATAGCATTATCAAAATTTTAAGAAGATACATCTCTAGTTCTTACAAATTACTATGAAACACAATGGACAGCGATCTCGAGATCTTGTTCATTGATGAGTGATTCTTTGTCAAAGATTATGACGCCATTATTTAATTGGGATCACTCATCAATGGACAAGAATCGAGATCGCTGTCCATTGTATTTCATAGTAATTTGTAAGTACTAGAGATGTATCTTCTTAAAATTTTGATAATGCTATTAGATTTTGAAATATTTTGAAAAATGTTTAAAAAGTGGGGGAGGGAGCAGCGAAGAGCCTTAAGTGTGGATTGTGAAAATCAGAACGTTTTTAAAATTCGTGATTTCCACAATTATTAACCGATTGGAACCGAATTTGGCCCAAAAATGAGCTACAATATCTTAGTTGAGTGTGAAAAGCAGAACGTTCCATCAAATAATTCAAAATGGCGACCGATCGAGTTTTTCAAATATTCACAATTTCTGCAATTATGAACCGATTTGAACCAAACATGGTACAAAAATGTTAATAAAAAGCTGGAAAAGCCTTGCTTGTGGTCTGGCATCCTTGGTTCGTATCCCAATTCCAAAAAGCTAGGGATCTCTGAATTTAACGAAGAATGGAGCATAAGTTTGGCGTCCTCATTTAAACCCTCACTTCTCAATTCCTCATGAATACCTTTAAGGTCAGGCGTTTATCTTAATACAGAAAAGCCTTTTGTCAGTATCTCGGGTAATAGTCAGTATCCCGCTGCTAATAGTTGACTTTCCACTACTAGCAGATTGAATTTTAGAAGGGTCCTATTAATAGATGAGAGAGTTAGGGTTCAACAGAGAACATAATCTTCAAATGTGAAGTTTGTGACAAACATTAAAACTATTACAAAAGTTTTTGTATTATATTGGAGAAAAAAGAATGTTACTATATATTACAGTGAATTCATAATACTCGTTATCACTTTTTGTAATAAAGCTAGTTCATCTTTTAGAAATCGTAGTTTTATTTCCGTACACAAAAACTAGTTGATAAGGTTGAGCCTCTAAACCCATGAAGAAATACAGTACTTAGATATAATTGGACATATTTGAAGGAAAGAAAATTATACACCAAATTTCAATACATAATACCAATTTCTTTTTCATTTTCATAAAGAAAAAAAATTCTTCAGGGATTCTTGACAGTGTGGCTATCCCTCGACTGAATAAGAACACAGTGATTCGTGACAGTGTGACTATCTCCCGACCACAAACCCAATTTAGAACCTTTATTTCACTCATTTGGGGCAACGAGGGCATGCAATTTATTATTCAGAAAATTTCCACAGGAGGGAAGGTGGTTGTCTTACCTCTTACTTTTTCGTAGTATTCTCTCCGAATCCAGAAGAAAATCCCCCGAAAATACAAGAGGTAGGACCTTAGTTATTTTAACATAAAAATTTCCCACTATGCTTAGAAGTTGTAAACAAAAACATTATCAACTACAGAATTAACGTTTAGTTAAAATTTCGACTAAATCATAATTTGACACGAACTCAGTAACAGTGTTTGGACCGTAAGAATTACAGACGTGTTGTAATTGGTCGGAATTACCTCATTAAAAAAATTACTTGCATTCCAAAGAATGGAGGTGTGTTATTTTGATCGAAATACCTCATGAAAAAATAACTTTCTATGTAAACAGTACAGAGACTTCTTGTAATTGGTCGGAGCTAGCTAATTAAAAAAAATATTTTCGTTGCAAATTGAAGATATTCAGCGCCACCTTATTAACATTCAGTTGTCAGGATTAGAAGTTTAAAATATTGTTTCGAAAATTATGCAATCTTTTACATGGGGTACGGACAGTTTGCCACCGGACAATTTGCCACCAAAATTCGACAAAGCGGACAATTTGCCAGCACTTTTCGCAAAGGAGGACAATTTGCCACCACTATAATATGAGTTTAAGTACAATGAACTGTCAAAATTATTGAGTCCATGCTCTCTCCGAATGTTTTTCAATAAGGACTTGTTTTGCCTGTAGAAAGCATGAATACATATTTCTCTGTAATATATTTGTAAATGTTTTCTAATGTGTTATTGTGGTTTTATAGGGCATTTTGATAAATTTAAGTAATCAAAATCCGGACCCTGGTTATAAAACTCAATGATCAGAAATATAAATTGTTTTAAATAATTCATTTCTGGTTGAGATAGGCCTACTTGTCTGTTCAGAAATTAAGACATCCAAAAATTGTAATATTTTTTTACTTTCACCAGTTTAAACAAAAATCAAACAGTGACCGACTTACTGAAAGTAATGGAAGTGATTCCCATTAATAAACTCAGTTTACAACATTTATTTCCCTCACTTGGGGGAATGAGGGGATGCTGCTTATCTTTCGGAATGTTGTGGAGTGGTAATTTTGGCACCAAAAAAGGAAGCAAATTAAAATTTTGACAGAATTGAAATTGAAGGACAGACATAAATAAAAATATTGTTTGAATGTAACAGTAATTTAAGTTCGTATGTAATAATCTAAAAACAGTTCCTCGCTAAGAATCAAACTCGTGGCTAATTTACAAAAAGAAAAAAAAGTAAAATATAATATTGACAGCTTCATCAGCGTAAATGTCATTTTGAGTTACATTAAACAAATTGTTTTCTTAATTGGTGAGAAGTTAGTTGCACAGAGGTACTAAATAATGACGTCTCTGTACTGTTTACAAAGAAAGTTAATTTTTAATGAGGTACTTCCGACCAATCAGGTACCTACAACTTTCCTTTTATTGGCCTATACATAACGTTTGTTCCGTTTATTACTGGAAAGAAACATGATTTTATCTTTATTCATACTCTATTTTGTACTAAACATTAGACTTGTCATCATAAAGCTAGTTGGGAGAGGAGAGGAAATCGGACAACTGCGAAGATCTTGGAGAATACCACACGTGCCACATTTCGCCGGAGGCCCTGATCGGCCAATTGGGAAGGAATTTAGGTAGTCGGACAACTGGGAATAAATCGTAAGATGTGGGAGGCAATTCGTGAAACTGTTAAGAGCGCAGCGAAGGAACGTGTAGGTGAGAAGAAACAACAGAAAAACAAACCTTGGTTTGATGAAGAATGCTTTAAGCTTCATGAAATACGAAAACAAGCCAGGCAACGATGGCTAAGTAAAGCGAAGCAAATACCAACCACTACAGTAACCCGAAACGAAACGCCACACTCGGGTTCAGAAACAAAAAGCGAGAATATCTGACGCAGAAGATTCAGGAGATAGAGGAAAACGGCAAGACAAATAACATACGAGATCTATACAAATGGTTAAACTCGTTAAGAAATGGTTACCAGCCGAGGTTAGGAATGATTAGAAATGAACGTGGAGATCTTCAGGCCGTTCCGACTCAAATTGTCGATGTGTGGAAAAGTTATTTTGACATACTTCTTAATGTACACAACGGGGAACAAACAGAGGAATTTGAAATCCATACCGCAGAACCGTGGATTCCCGATCCTACCGAGATCGAGATCGAAATGTCGGTAAAGAAATTGAAAAATTTCAAATCACCAGGAATAGACATTATTCCAGCCGAATTAATTAAAGCAGAAGGAATGGCACTAATCAAGAAACTAAATAAATTGATAGGTGCTATATGGAGAAAGGAGGAGCTCCCAAAGGAATAGAAAACCTCAGTAATAATTCCGATTTACAAAAAAAAGCGATAAATCTGACTAATAATTACCGCAGAATCTAGTTACTTCCAACCTTTTACAAGGTATTAAGTAATATTCTGTTAACACGCCTAAGTGTATACGTAGATGAAATAATTGGAGATCACCAATGTGGATTTAGAAGAATAGATCCACGTTGGACCAGATTTTTGCTTTGAGAAAAATTTTGGAGAAGAAATGGGAATACAATGGGACGGTTCACCAGCTATTCATTGATTTTTAGAAATCATATGATTCCATCAAAAGGGAAAAGTTATACAGTATCCTGATACGATTTGGAATTCCGAAAAAATTGGTTCAACAAGTGAAGATGTGTCTCAGCGACCCCATAAGTAGAGTACGAATAGGTAATAAAATCAGGTAGTTTCAAGATTCGCAACGGATTGAAACAAGGCGATGCTTTGTCACCACTACTGTTTAACTTTGCGTTAGAATATGCGATTTTAAAAATTAAAAGGGACAAGAAGGGACTATTACTGAATGGTTTGAATCAACTTTTCGTATAAGCGGATGATGTAGATTTAATAGGGGATGATATAGATGCACTACAAAGCAACACGGATGTCTTAGAAGCGTGCGATGAGATAGGTGATAACAAGCCGAAACACAGGGAATGAAGGAAATAAAAATAGAATTAGGGATTAGGTCATAGAGAAAGTAAACAAATTTAAATACTTGGGAGCATACGTAACAAGCAAAAATGAGGTCACGGAAGAAATAAAAAGTCACTTAGTATCGGGGAACGGTTCAGTCCAAAAACTTCTAACATCGCGATTAATATCAAGGAAATTGAAATTGAAAATATACAGGACGATTATTATGCCGGTAATACTTTACGCTTGCGAAAGTTGGAGTACGACCCTAGCAGATGAACATAAATTATGTGTGTTTGAAAATAAGGTTTTCAGAAAGATATACTGGCCGAAATGGGACGAGATGACTGGAGAATGGAGGAGATTGCATAATGAAGAACTCCACGGACTCTACGATTCACCAGATGTTGTAAAAATAATGAAATCGCGACTACTAAGGTGGGCAGGTCATGTAGGTCGGATGGGAGGAAAACAAAGATTATATTCTATCCTGGTTGGAAGGCCTGATGGAAGGAGACCATTGGGAAGACTGAGACGTCGTTGGGAGTACAATATTAGAAGAGATCTTCGAGAAGTAGGCGTTAGTGATGAAAAGTTTCTTGATGTTGCGTAGGATAGAATCCAATGGCGAACGTATGTTACTGCGGCGATGAAATTGCGAGTTCCATAAGCCATAGAGTTAGTTAATTTCAACTTTTGATCATTACTGTACTTGTTTTTTTATGTTATCTTAAATGTTTAACTTGTACTTCATAGTATTGTGTTTTACCAGTTTGCAGTTTTAGTTACATTCTTTATTTACTGTGGAAATACTTATCAAGTACAATAAATTTTAAATGTATTGTTTGACTTTTTGATGAAAGTTTAAAATAAACAAGTTGCTTCGTTTCTAAAATTTTGTGAAATACAAAAAAGTAAAGATTTTATTAATTTCTTTAATTTTCAGTAGTGGGGGCATTCAGTCCCAATGGGAAAATTTTGCCTTACATTCCTAGAATCTTACAAGAACAATGTTGTCGGCAACTAAATGAAGAAACTAAAAATCTCTGTATTTAGCTATAAAATTATTACATTGGTACCACTTATTGAAAATCATAACAATAGTCTTCCCCCTCTCTTGTTTTTTTTTTTCAGTCTGTCGCCGAATAGTTTTGGAATTTCAAGGAGCACCTTTATCCAAAGAACAACAACATTCCTTGTATAAGTAAGTGACAGTACTACTGACAGACACAGAAAAACCTTACGAATTTCTCACCGTTTTACTTCAGGCATTTGCTGCTATGCTCGTGTTATTATCTTCATTCGTAGACCTTGAATATCTATTTTCACCTTGAAAACCTATTTTCTCAAAGTTAAGAACTCTGGAGCCAATTATTTCATGTCTTTATTTTATATAGAATTACGTCACAATATTACGTAAGATTAGCTTCACTTTTCATATAACCTTTTTAATTCACAATTTCGTATATGTATTTCAAACCAATTTTGTTTAATTCATAAAATTAATAATTATTGCAGTGTATGATATGTACGTTCATTCTTCGCAAATAGATTGTCTTTTTAATTTTGCCTATCAAACAAGTAAAAAAAAATGGTAAACTTTATTTTTATAAGGGCCAGTCTAGTAACTTTGGACTTCGGCCCGTCACAATTCGCCTTTAGCTGTTAAAATCGACACCCATGCCCCTTTCGAGACTCGAAAACCCGGGACCTTGGAGCCGATGGCCTACCGCCGCAGACCGCTCGGCCACCAGGACGTCTCTCAGACAAGTAATGCTAGAATAATCTGAAGGAGGATGACGATTGGAACAAAGAAGGAATCGATAGAAAATATCGAAACTGGAAAATGATAAAAAATATTTTTTTTTAATTAAAAAAAGAGCCTTTATCAAACGTTCGCTCAAATGTAAAATATTTCTTAGCTCTCCATATCTTTAATACTTATATCAATATACATAAAAACGTTCACACTCAATTCAGAAGAGCGGATTTCCGCTCAAATTGAGCGAAATATTTCATCTTATTTGAGCGGAAATAGAGACCGGATTTTCATCGGAGAGGAGATGAGAAATTTCCGCTCGACAAAAAGATGAGTTATATGGAAACCTTTTTCGTTGGGAGTGTAATACTTTTTTTAGACGAATGTCCATCTATTGAGATGAAATTTAAACCTTTTAAATATGAATACATCGCTTGATAACCTTCCGCATCAATAGTATAAATTATTATACTTTAATTTACATTCTTTTAAAATAACAGCGGAAATTATTATTTTCTTTCTTTACGAGCGTAATAATTATATAAAAAGTAATGGACGTTAAAAACGGACGTTACACCATTTAAATATCTCTGCTGTGATTCCAGCTTCTCCTGGCGGTTTTCCGTTCATCATCCCTCGAAGTACGTTATCCACTTCTTCCTTCATTACGTCTAAGACTTCTACATCAATTCCTTCTGAGTCTTCATTTACTAGTTCTTCATCAGAGTAGTACAATTCTCTGTAAAAATTTTCAAATATTTTTATAATTTCTTCCTTATTTCGTGTTACGGTCGCATCTGGTCTCTTAACTGCAATTATTTGCCTTTTCCCTATCATGATCTGCTGTTTGGTTTTCTTCAGGTTCTTGTTTTCCTCGATTGAATTTCTAACAAGATTTTCGTTCTATCTTCGTACATCCTCTCTTATTTTCTTCCTTACGGTTTTATTTAGTTCTATGTACTCAATCCTATTTATACAATTGTCCTCTTCTTTCATTTCCCTTCTTTTCTTCATCAAGAGTTTAGCTTCTTCAGAGATTTTGCTCTCTTTCTCTTTTTGATGCCTATTGTTTCCTTGTCTGTCTCTCTTATTATCTCACAACTAAAGAACCCGAAGTGAGGACTCGAGTTGCTCATCAAGTGAAACCTTAAATTGAAGCTAGTGACGGGTATAGTACACCTGTGAAATCCTAGCTGCAGAGCTCCAGTAATAACAAGGTTATAGCGGGTCAAAGTTCAAATAGAAAGCGAATTTAGCTGCTTGTGATGTCCATGTTTTGCTGATTATCCCGATGGTAATACGTCGTACGTTGCTCCCAATGAATGTAATGTGTAGAATGATATCTATCTCTCTGCCTGATATCCCGCTTTCTTTTATTCGTGTATGAATGTCCTTGTGCATGTTTGCTCCTGTTATTGATGTCAATAAAAGGTCTTTTTTCTTTTCGTTCCAGAAAATGGAAGCAAGTGCTATCGTTCATGCTCTCTATGAGAAATATGGATTTGTTAATAGGAGAATGAATAGGTATGAAGATTCATTGTACAAACAAATAGTGCAGATACTTGAGGACAAGATGGAAATCATAGAAGTTAGAACTCTTGGATTTGCTGGTGAAAGTGATGAAAGCGATGATGGAGACTACGGTGATGACGTCTTTGATGAGGAAATGCCAAGTACATCGCAAGGTTCTCAAACACATCAAGAGTCTCCGACACCTGTAGCTTCTTCAGGTGAAGAATATCAGCCTTCGCCAAAAAATCAAGAACACATCTTGGACGATGATTATAAAGAAGCAGCTTACATGTTTTGGACACACAATGAGAACCCGGAAAAGAAACGAAGGAAATTTTCATCTGTCAAGTCACAGTATAGATTAATTCAATCGAAAAACATCCTCTTTTTCTGCCTTTCTGCAGACTTTTGTTCTGCCTTTCGTTGTGACTTGTTTCAATACAATTCGCTTTCTCTTTGAACTTTGACGCCATAACCTTTTTATTTCTGGAGCTCTGCAGCTAGGATTTCACAGGTGTACTATACTCGTCACTAGCTTCAATTTAAGGTATCACTTGATGAGCAACTCGAGTCCTCACTTCGGGTACTTTACTTGTCAGTCTGTATTTGTTTTTGCAATTGATGTATTTTTTATCTTCTAACTCTTCCAAGGCGATGAATCTGTTGCTTATTAGTTCTATCTCGATCTATCTGTGTTCTCTGAAAAACTGGCGTTTTTCCTCTGATAAGTTTCTTTCTCTCAAGCCTAGTACTTACTGGTAGTCTGGTAATTTCAGCTTACATCTCACCATCCGATGATCACTTGATATTTTGAAACTGTTGAAAACTGACACGTTTTGCACAATTTCCCTGTTATTCGATAAAACGTAGTCTATTTCGTTTTTAATTCCATTTGGGCCTTTCCATGTCCACTTCCTTTGGGGCTGCTTCTTGAAAAGTGCATTGGAAATGAACAGCCTGTTGGGTTCTGAAAATTCCACTAACTTGTCTCCTCTCTTGTTTTTTTTTGCCAAATCCAAAGTTTCCCACCTTCGTGTCACTGTTCTGCTTAGTTCCTACTTTCGCATTCAAGACTTCCACCACAATTTTGTAATGGCAATTTGCTACTATCCAAAATCTTTTATATTTCCTCGTATAGGTCTTCGACTTCTCCTCCGGATGTGACGTTGTTGAAGCATATACTTGTATAACGTCTATACTGTAACTCTTGTTTATCTTTATTACTATTCGTGCAATTCTATCAGAAATTCTTCTAAAAAGGTACGAAATAATTTTGTTTATGCATGACTAAAAAGAAAATCATGAGGCGAGCCAATTGAAGGATTTATAAAGTGACTGTATATGAGACCGCGCCCCATGCTTTTCTTTTTAGTCTTGCATAAACAAAATTATTTTTAACTTTTAGTACGCATTGTTTAAAGAAAGTATGTCTTTAAAAAGTTTATTATTTGTTTTAATAGGCAGCCTTACAAAATAATTGAAGTGATATCAGTACAAAAACCCCTTTGGGGTAAGGGGAAGAGTGACGCAAGAATTCTGCTCACAAAAGAAGTTATATTCATTTTGGGAGTGACTTTCTTTGTGTCAAAGTGTTTCATTTGTAATAAAAAAAATAAGAGAATTAGTATCCATTCGCCAAAGTAACAAAAAGAAAGTCACTCCCAAAATGGATATCACTTCTTTTGTGAGTAGAATTCTTGCGTCACTCTTCCCTTTACCCCGAAGGAGCTTTTGTACTAATAAACATACGTGAAATACACTGATATAGGAGATACATACAATTGTTTTATACTAATGTTTCGATCTGGCCAGATCTTACCTGAAGTATACATAAAAATTTACACACATTTTCGCATAATACAGCAATAAGAAAATTTAAAAAAATACATAGTTACAAGAGTATACAAAGTAACAAGGCAGGGTGCCTAGCCTGTTACAATAGAAACACTTTATCATCGAACAAACAGTGAAAATTTCCACTCTTTTGATTTAGTGTGTGGGTTGCTCATAGAAAATTATCTCCATGTTAATACGTAATCGTAATAACGACTATATGCTATAAGCACCTTTTGATTTTATTTTAATCAATTCATTCTTAAGATATAAATAGCTCAATAAATAAATATCCTTTTTAGTGTTTTAAAAATAAAATCGTGGTTTTAAAAAGTAATTTATTTTTATGTAATTTAGTTTTTTAATAAATTTTACTATTAATTTTACTATTAAAGACTGTGAAGCTGTATATCTGAAATTTGGGAGAGTTCCTTGAAAAGTAAGTAATGTCAAAGATTATTTAAATCTGCTGGTTTGCAGAAGTTATAAATGCTTGTGGCGAAAATATTTTAAAAAGTGAGACTGTGACCATCTTTCATTTCAATATTGAAATGTTTTTAAAATATTTTATTTCTGTTGTGTTACCAGGCAGAACAGCTTCAGGTTTTGGGGAATTATCACAAACTAGCTGAAAAGCCTGTCCTTATGCAGGATCAAGTTATTCCAAACAAACTGTCTTGAGACTTGTCAGAGCAGAAATAAATCAGCTAGGTTTGTAGCATTATGCTTGTAAAGTTAATCTTTTCTGCAAAAGTGACATTGAATATCCAAAAATATTTCTTATCTCGAGTGATTAAATAAAATTTTGAGAGACAATTCTCTAATTACCAACGTCCAATTAACTCCGTTTGCTAAGGTTGAGTTATTGTTGGAACGAGTGACACAAGGAGAAAAAAGTGTTATCATTTGAAGATTTCAGATGGTACAGAACAACATGCTTGCATGAGTTGATTTACGTTTCATATTTTGACCTGGTCCACTGCTTGAATTGGGTACATCCTTTAACTGGGACTTCATGAAATTAATGTTATCAACGAATTGAAACACACTTCAATTAATTCATGGAAATAATACTTGTGAATTGATAATTATTATTTGTTTTGACCATGTCGTTTCTATGGCAACAAAGCAGATTGTGACGTCATGCTGAAATAGTCCATTGAGGTATCTGATTCTAAATCTGAAGTCAGTTTCTGGCTACCTGCTTTCATTGAGGCGCTGCAGACAGACGGATTGATAAATTGAAATTAAAGTTCCCACCAAAGTTTTTTAAAACCACTGAAGAAATCCCACGGATGGTAATAGCAAAGGTAACCCAGCTATTTTCGGGTCATCCACGGAAAAATTAGCAAACAAATCGAAAGCTTCAAAATGGGCTTATGATCGAGTTGTAATCAATTGTAAAACGTCTTCTTTTCTTGCTGTCTTGACTGTATTATAAATTAGACTCTTTAGAGAGTAAATTTCCAAGGTTAAATTGAGCTTGGTTCTACTGTAAATCCAACAAATCCTTATGATTAGGTTTCAAAGGAAACACTCATAAACACAGTGAACGATCATATATATTATATGAATAAACACAGTTTAAATTAAGCAAGAGTTTCAATATTGTGTATGATAATATTTCGTGACTCATGTCTCCATCAATTGATTGTCTCCTCATCCACTCCATATCTGGCGAGGGGGCGGAAATAAATATATCTGAATTTGAATCAGATTTGTTTATTTAATCTTGTTCTATGGCTAGACTACTCATGCTCTATCGATATAAACAAGAAACTCATATTGTAATGCCATCAAGATCATTGAGACCACCACGGACCACCTACACACGCCTTGCGGAACATAGTTTAGGAAACATTGACCTAAGAGAGTTCCTAGGTTTATGTACAACATACGTCGGTATAGATCAAGCATCTTTATGACAACATCTAGTTAAAACCAGGTTTTTAGGGTTAAAAAGCTGACACTTCAGATGACACATGGAATTTCTCTACTTGAACACACTCCTAGAATCGTCTAGGGGTGACCGTTATCATCTAAATAGGAACATCCTTTAACAGCACAGAACATCGGGCCAATATCAAGATTTCATAGATCCTGGTGAGGCCGCAACCCGCCCTGTCATACTGTGCTTTGGGTCAACTAAGTGACAGGATAACATCAATATTGTCTGTTAAGTGTTGCAAACCACCTAACAATGTTTGCTAGCGGTGATGCTCTCCTTCAAGATTAAGTAAAAAAAGATTGAAAATTTATTATTTGTTTTCTAATGCTGTACTTATTTAATGACTAAATTAACAAGTATTTTATGAGAGAGAGGAATGTGAGTGCAGATGGTGGTCAAAAATCACTTTTTAATAGCAAAAACATTACCTTCTACTCTCATTGTTCTTTACACGTAATATGTGTCATCAGATAATTTGTTTTATTATTTCTAAAATTATTGGGCCAGGAGAGAATTTTGTAATTGTCTAATTTTTATGCACTTCCGGCTCATTCATTTTCCTATTTAACTTCGTAAATATAGAGAGAAAAGTGACGAGTTTACAGTGTTCCTCGTAGCTCAATTGGTAAAACCAACATGATATCTCCGAGACGACCTCGGTTCTATTGCCGCTAACGCCAGCATATTTAACTTCTGTTCTAAATTACCAAACACTACAAGAAATGTTCAAGTAGTATTCGAAAGTGAAAAAAATACATAAAAATAATTAAATTTTTACTTATTTGAGATTTTTACAGTGTATGTAATGACGGCGTTAGGATAAAAAAAAGTCCGGGAGGGTTACAATATTTCATTTGAAAAAGGTTTGGAGGATGGCATACATTTATGACACGTATAAAATTAAAAAATACTGATAAAATACTAGGAGGCTACAAGGGGTATAAGGTAAATTTTGGCCAGCTTCAGCCCCCCTTCCCCTCCACTAGTCCCATGTAGCACCGTTTCTGAGTGGTCCCACTTCAAATATACCAATTGTAAAGTCTTTGCAATTATTATGTTTCACTTCATACGCATTATATAAAGCCTTAAAATTAATAGGCTCAAATACACTACACCACATTCGATCATTAAGCAAATGTTCACGTTCTATTTCATTCCAGCCAAATCCCATGCAAGCATGAGCAAATTGATTACCTTCTTGTTGTACACATCCACCACAAATTAGCGGAAAACGAATATAATTTGCAGTTTCCATGGCTTCAAATATACAACTTTCCTCAATTATGTTTCGTTCACATGCACATATTGCTTTTCTTTCACTTTTCTCTTTCCTATCACATCCACTATCCAATTCATCACATTCACTTTGTTGTTCTGCTAATTTACTAAGAATATTTATGTCTTCCTGTATATCATCATGACTTTGTATTTTGCACACAACATCTCCACTTTAACTATCGTATCCATTTGCACCAGTTCACTTTCCACCTTCTTCTGATTTGGTAACATGTCTATTTCCATACATGTTGTTGAAGAACAAGAGACCTCCGTTCCAAGTTTTGTGATTGTATTTACACATAGGGGGCACATACTGGTAACCGTTGGCTTTAATAGGGATGGACTGTCTGGTATTTCTTCTATATCCATTTCACCAAATTCATTTTTCACCTCATTTGATTTTGGGGACATACACATTCTTGAAAAACAGGGAGCCTCCATTCCAAGTTTTGTGTCTGTATTTACACATTGGGGGTACACATTGGTGACACTTGGTTTTAATAGGGATGGACTGGCTGGCTTTTGTTCAGAATCCATTTCAATAAATCCACTTTTCGCTAGGGAATGTAACTGTTCTTTAAGGGTACGACATTTAAAGCGTTTTTCATAGTCACATTACTTTCATAAGCAAGGAAGAACTCTGCGATCGGTTTTCAATACTTGATAAAGTTTCAGCAAAAAGTTCCACTTCGTTCACTATGTTTAAAAAGCTGTCACTGGACTGACTATCTTCTTCTCCCAAAAAATCCATTATAAATTAAACTTTCCTATCGTCAGCAAGACACAGCGCTGTTCAAAGTACTTAATTTCTTCAATTAAATACACGCAATACTGCACAACATAATCCCAATACAGTCTTTTCAATCTTAAACTGCTTCTGTCTTTTCTTCCAAACTATACACCAACAAAGCTTCTATTCACACTAACTTTAAAACAACCCAAACAATCATAGGGCTTATACAACAATATTTTTGTGCCCAAACACAGTCATTTTAAAACATTTCTGCGCATCTCATATCTCTAAACCTTTTATTTTTTCTTCTACGTCAGTACTTGTCCCCTATTTTCTTCCTTAAAGACACCAAGCAGAACAACCATGAGTCCAATCCTTTACCCACAAAAGTGCATGCAATTCCTCCAAGTACTCATCATTTCTAATTATTTATATATATATATATATATATATATATATATATATATATATACAAAAACTTTTACAATGTAATGATATTATCGGAATGCATCTCTAAAAATGTTTCATAAATGTCCTTACAAGTACAGTAAAGTTTCCCTACACAATTTCTCCCTTAGATTCCTTACAAATGTCAATGTGGTTGTGGTGAGCTGTGTCCATAGGAGTATAATTATAGCATGCTATACATGTTAATGGCAATACCAATTTCCAATGGTCTATACTGCTTATTATACAATCACGACTAACTAACTTTTTAGTACAACATTCACAAACTACCCCTATGTACAGTTTCATCAGCACATAGGTTCGAGTCCCTTTGTTGACCATCTTTATAGAATTTGTTCACTAATCACAATGTGCTGTCTCATTATCAGTTTGTTCAATAAAATATAAGCAAAGACAATTGTTTTAAAGCACATTTGCACAACTCAAATACCATAAATGTTCCATGAATAACGTATTTCTTTAAGTCATTCGCGTTCACAGCAATATCCATCCTTAGATAGGTTCAATAAATATTTTATCTAGCACAACCAATTGCTATTTTTCAAAACTTTTGTTATATTTTCTTAATCTATTACCCATATCGTACGTACATATAAAATTTCAGCTCATTAGCTTAAATGGTATACAAAATGGTTTTTAGGCGGCCATATTTATTTAAAGATGGCGAATTTTCCAAAAACTTCTTACATTTTCGTAATCTACTCGTCAAAATGCATCTTTACACCAAATTTTAGGATTCTATCTTAAACGGTATGGAAAATGGTTCTTTCGTTGGCCATATTTGTTTTAAAATGGCGACTTCTCCGAAAACTTCTTACATTTTCGTAATTCTTTTGTACTGATCAACGTTTCTACCAAGTTTCAAGTTTCTAGTTTTAGCCGTTTACGTTCTGTATTCTTTCAAAAAATCTTTTCGACGGCTATATTTGTTTAAAGATGGCGACTTTTGTACAATTTTCTCGTCTGTCTGTAATTCTTTTGCATAGTCAACGTTTCTACCAAGTTTCAGGGTTCTATCTTAAACGGTATGTAAAATGGTTCTTTCGTCAGCCAAATTTGTTTAAAGATGACGACTTTTCCAATTTTTTTTACGTTTTCGTAATCTACTCATCAAAATACATCTTTATACTAAATTTCACGTTTCTATCTTAAACGGTATGCAAAATGGTTCTTTTGTCTGCCATATTTGTTTTAAAAATGCCGACTTTTCAAAAAATGTCTGATATGTTTGTAATTCTTTTGTACTGATCAACGTTTCTACCAAGTTTCAAGTTTCT
>JAGDQP010015780.1:24543-41928 GCA_022664845.1 Lepisma saccharinum
GTGCTATCTTTCTGTAATTTACCAACGCTTTCGGGGGCTTTTAGTACTATTTCCGTCAATATTACATTTTAGTCAATACAATAGGTTCTTGTTTCTGTGTCAGTTCTTGTATATCTCAATACCAACTTATATTCAACATTTGTGCAATTTACCAGCGCTTTCGGGAGCTTTTCTACGCAAATTTAGTCAAATTATATTTTATTCACTACAATAGATTCTTGTTTCTGTATCACTTCCTGTATATGTTAATACCAACTTATATTCAATGATTCTTTTGTGTTCGTTACCTTTCTATAATTTATCAACTCTTTCGGAAGCTTTTCTATGCAAATTCAGTCAAATTACATTTTATTATGCTAAACCAGTGTTTATATTTCTGCATATCTCAATACCAGCTTATATTCAATGATTCTTTTCGTGTTCGTTACCTTTCTGTAATTTACTAAGGCCTTTGGAAGCTTTTCAGCACAAGTTTAGTCAAATTACATTTTATTATGCAAAATCAGTGTTTATAATTCTCTCAATCAAACAACAACCCTAACTAAAATTGTATGAAATAATTTTACTGCCAATACAATGTTCCTAGATCTTCGTAATATTCACGAGTACTTGATATTCATCTTTACCCTTTCTTCTTTTTTCTTGAACTAAATTAATGCTAGGCCGGAGGCCTTGAGTTTATTATATCCAGTTGTGTTGTCTGGTAAAGGAGTCGTGAAGAAAAAGCCAACTAATTTCTCTTTCTTTTTTCAAAACTTATTAATTTTTTATATATTTTTTTCTTCGTCCAAGCTGGAAGAGCCTCGCGGCATTCCGTAGTACAAATTTCTGTTCCTAGCCAGGGAAAGGGGCGAGAAGCAAGGGTTGTGAGTAACAAAAAATGTCTAATTATTTTCTGAATAAATCAATACAATGCAGGAGCAGGGTAACAGCAAGAGTCTCATCAAGAAATACGTATCTCAACTTGTTTTATAGATTCATTCAAGGAGGGGTGTCTCAAATAGCGAGCTATCAATCCACGGAGTACGTTTTTCGGATAAGACAAGGTAAAGGGGTAAAATTAATTATAGGTCTAAAATTGCCCGCGGCAATTCGGGATGCAGGAGCAAGGGACCACTACTATGGCGTGCAGTCTACAAACATTGTTTTTGTTTGTTCATGAAGTTCTGCTGTCGTCTATGATGAATCCAATTTTCTCAGGATTTGGTAATGAAAGTTTAGCTACCCAGCAAAACCTATTCTGGCAGCAATCCCGAGAAAAGTGGATTAATTGTTTTTGTTTGTTTTTTATAATTTCGGGAAGCAGAATATCAACAGTTGGCAACACTTCTATGTTCGATTTCGAGACAGTTTTTTCTTTCTACTTTTTTACTGTTATAAATCTACATATCTCCTGACACGTGCAATTCATTTTGGTTGATTTCTTGACTTGTGACGCACAGTCTCATAATTTAACCACCACTGGGATTAGGAGGGGGTATATAATTTTAACAACCAACCGAGTGACGACAGTCTCTGAGTTTTTAAAAAAGTGTCATTCAAAACGAATTTAAAATGAGAAACATCATTTTTTTTTTGCAACACTGTGCTTTCCCTGATCCTGAGTTGTGCAATAGTTTTCCTGATAACGAAACAAGAAAGAAATTCAGTTTTCTTATCATGTTTTGCAACTTGGTACATACAAGAACTACGTGGAATAACAAGCAGTATGTACCTTATTGCGTTCTTTATTTACAAGCTGACCCAGAGTCTATTTCGAGCTCTCTTTTTCCGCTCTCCTTCGCTGATTAACTAGCGGAAGTTAGGAGATTGATCCCGACGTTAATAACTAATATATCCAACTCCAATTTTCACTATCTTTTATCTTCAGTAAGCTTCCGTTTCCGTAATAACCTTGTCATTATTTAGATTATTAAACGTCTGACTCATTCAAATAAATAGCTACTATCATAAAAAAAAAAAAAAAATCTTGAAGGACAAGAACAACAAAGTACTTGCTGGTTTATCATTATCCTGTCTCGTTGTCCAATGGCGTCAACAAGCCAGTTTTGAGAGGGGGCTTAAGTCCCTTATCGTTATAAGAAGCCGGCCCCTTCAAAGCAACACTATTGTGTTAATAGAAGAATATTTTGCAAAAAAATCCAACGGAAGTGTGCAGCTGATATACGAAGAATTTCTTTACTCGCAAATTGTCAGTAAGTGACGAAGAATTGTCAGGTTTTCATCTAACAATTTGAAGTTGGTCATTCGAGAAAGAAAAATGGCTTTTATAAGCAAAACATTAGTGTGTAGGACACCAGTGCATGTCGTGGGGTCATCTTTTACCATGAGACTTTTTAAAAGAAAGTTGTTCGAAAACTATTTAAACAAAGTTCGTATTTAGAATATTAAAATTTATGAAATTGATATAAACCTTTGGTGATATTTTGATATTAAAAATGTATTAGTAACATCTTTTAGTAAGCCCAAATTCAGATGCTTACGAACTTTTATTATGTAATTGATTTACCTAGTGTCCAGCATTCCATTAATTTCAAATCTCTACTCAGTATTGTTTTCTCTTGTAGAAATTAACACTATTATCTAAAAACACCTTTATGGCTTTTTTAGAGTAACTAAAGGTCGTTACGTTATTATTTATTGTCTATGCGGCAGAGAATGGGGAAGATTGAACCCTAGCATCAAGATTACTCCAACGTTTGCCTGATCTGACCTCCCAATTATAAGGTGAACGCAATGCCTTCCCCAGTAGTACACATACGTTGAAAATATGTGGTTTAAAAGTAAGTACAGAAACGTAATTTTAACGTTGTAAATGTACCGAAATAACCGCCGCCTGTTCAACGGTGCATTCGACGTTAAATAATGGTTGAGAAGAAACAGGTTGAAACCAAGAAGTGAACGATGGAGAAACGAGTTCAGTTGGCCAAAACAGAACATGCTTGCTGTCTATTGGTATACGCATTTAGCTGCATTTCGTCATGATATACAGTATTCATTTTCCAATAGTAAATTATCCAACCGTTTGTTGTGGGGTTTGAAGATGGAACGTTCCGCACTCGTCGTTGGTAGCTCGACACGCTACCACTCAGCCACGGATTGGCCTTGACCGTCACCACACTTTTACTATTCCTTTTATGTAACGAAGACATAAAGGGCACTCTTCAATGCAGTCCCCAGAAATCCATTCCAGACCCGTCGTTTCACCATCATGTAAGAATAAGAATAAAGAATGCTTACTTTCCTTTTTTCTTTGTTGTGTGCATTTTTCCTTCTTTAACACTTTGACCATCGCTGCACTATTAAATTTGAATTTCTCAATAAGTGTAACATATCGCCTTAGAAAAATCCATGTAAAGCGAAATCTATGTCATAGTTGAAAACACTTCACATTAACGCCATATTAACAAAATTAAATGTTCGTTGAAATATAGTTCAAAATTGAATCTGTTTTTCAACATGCAAATGGCAACATGAGAAACGTAGTTAATTTTATTTTATTCGCTTTTAAGCACATTTGTTATGCAATTAACTTGGAAAGGTAATCCAGGGCGCAGTTCAATATAATAATTAAAAACACATCACATTAACGAACTATCAACGAAATAAAATTTTCTTTGAAATATAGATTGAAATTCAACGTGTTTTCAACATGCAAAAGAGAATACAAAATAATAGTTAATGACATTCAATTAGCTTTCAATTACAAATTTTATTTCATTAAATTAGAAAGAATCCCATGAACCAAAATCTATACCATAGTTGAGGGTAATAGTTGAATCCACGTTGAACTAACATCTTATCAACAGTATCAAGTCTTTGCTGAAATATGATTTGAAATTAAACGTACTTTCTTCAACCGATAACGGTTAATCAACGAAATAGACAAAAAAAATCAACGTTCAACACTTGTTTGTGTGCTACTGGGGTTTGAACCAACCCAGTGCGTATTAAAAACTTACATTGTGTAATGGGGCACATTCTTGCTAAAACTTTATTGAAACTATACTTCCAGTTTCCAGTACCGTCGTATCCAACTCAGCGATAACCATTGGAGAAGGAATGGGGGAAGGTTGCGACCATGGCTTATATTTTAGGTTCTATTTCGATATTCGCCTGGTAGGACTGAAGAGAACCCTGAAAATTAAGATGGCTGAGGTGATCAGGTCTCAAACCTGGGCCGCTTCCTTAGTGTTGGAGACAATGACCACTAGACTACGGGCGTTGGGTAGTACATGCGTGTGTATAATTACGTATATGCATATTTGTATGTGCTTACATGTAATTCACAACAACCTTTTCTTACCACTCTTAAGAAATCCTCCAATAACCTTGAAAAGGAAATGTTAGTTATCCAAATAAAGCGGGCTGACTACTTTTACTTCCCAAGCGATTTCCTGCCTCCTCCGTCTTTGCCTTTCGAGAGGGTCAAAGCGGAAGGGTATTTGATGATTCCCTTCCTTTGTTTAAAACGCCATATCCTCTGCGGGAGACACTCTCTCCAAAGAGGATGTAGTTGTTTGATTGCTATTTCTCTTCTGAAGTCATCAAACATTCTACAAATCGACATAGTCAAAGTGAATGATTGGCATTAAAGTTTCTTGGTTCATTTTCCCTTTTCTATTCAGAGTTCAGATCGAGCTCCCAGTTCTTTAGCCAAGATCTACTCTATATTCTACACAGATTTTCTAAAAAGTTGACTAGGTTAGAAGCAAATCCTATAACAATTGGGTATCTGTTATTTTAACAATATACATATATCACTCACTACAAAAATGCCGGATACGAGAGAAACTGTGCATCGGGGGAGTGAGGAGCGATGTTTGTATGTGCATCGCTTATTGAATAATATTACTAAATATCTCGAAATGGTGATAAGTAGCGAAGCAGGTTTAGGTTCTGGTACTGAACACTCTGACTGAGGTGTTCCAAGGTTTGTCTTCAGTCTCACCAGGCGAATTCCGGCATGATACCTAAACAAATATCCTGCACTTACCTTTCCCTTCCCTCCATACCGCTCACCAAGGGATGTCATACATCAGGTTTGTGACAAGTTTAGCCTATAGCTGTCTGTCTGGTCCAGAGCTGAAATGTGTCACCAAGTCAATCAAGTCCTTCGAGTCAAGTTTTGGACTGGGCCAGCGCGTCTATACTTGGGACCCGGCCTGACCTGGTGATCCGATTTCTGCCCAGTGACCCAAAAGGCAAAGCAGAGCTTTTAATTATTTCATTGCGTTTGAACAGTGTTTCTTTCAGGCGTGACCGGGAACGGAGAAGTTTGTCCCCGTCCTAGAGTACGAAAAATACAACATCGAAATTCCCAGTTCATTAAGTTCTTGGACCTGGTCAATCAAATCATCGGGTCAAATTTCTGACCGGATCATCTATATCCGAGTCACCAGAAATGACCCTGTTTCAGCTCTGGTCTGGTCCATAAATATAAGTTAAGTAGAAATTAAATAAGGAGTGAAACTGTCGATTTAATTTACTAATTTCTTGAGTTAGGGGTTTACAACAGTTTTCTTAAGGTGACTTGATTAAGTTCAAACGTCGAACCACAAAAACAAAATAGACAAAGGTTAAGCTCGATCGATCTAATAACCCTTTGTTTTCTTTGAGCCTAAACTACAGAAGAAAAAAAGAAATAAAAATAGCCCATTTACTCTTTCTTTTTGTCGAAACTATTTTTGTACCATTACGTACACTGATGTGTTGCCAGAGCTATATAGTTTCCTTCAAACGCGAAAAATTCAGTCAGGTGAAATATATGTGTATAAATCCCATGATAATTATAGTGACTGTAGTCATGTCTGTGGTATTCGTCCAGTTTTATTTTAACTCAGGTTTTTGCGTTGAAGGAAGTTCCCCCTTAAAAATTATGTTAACTATAGTGCCAGAGTTTCCGTCTCACTAACACCCTTCATCCGGTTCATGTGCTCGTAATTATCTTGCTACTAATTTTGGAACTATTTCTTCCTTCCCCGATTCGTTCTTACCTACTCGAGCACTTTAATCTTGTTCTTACTTTCCAGCCTTTAAAACAAACATTTTCATCCGACTCGGATGGAGGAATGAATGAGTGTTAGTGGAAAATAACCTACTGTAGCGTTGTTTTCCAGTATTTAGTAATAAAAAACAATCCGCAGATTTTTTTCCATGTTCTATACGAAAATACATTGAATATTCTTCGCCACCCTAAAAAAATATTGCGTGGTCACCACCCCAACTGCTGTCAAAGCACACATACTCTTACATAAAAGTCAAGTATGTATCTTCGTTAATCTACATTCAATTTGACACTAATACATTTTTAAACCTCAGTAAAAATACTTCGAAGATCCCCAACCCAACCACAGCTACAACACCCTCCTCTTAAGTTAGTTTTTTTTATTTTGCCCGTAAAGCAACGACCTTCAGCAAAAGATGACAGCACTATCTCCGTATATGTCTAATGTATTTTTATCGTTGCACGAAAATTCGATGCTGCTCCTACGAATTCAAGTCTAGAGAGTTCTTACTTTCAAGGAAGAAAGTACATAACTAATTCAAGAGTTCGATCAATGCCGATTTTTAATTTTCTTTTTTCTTCATTGTTGAAATCGCTTGATTGTTGTTGTGAATATCAAAACCTATAACAAAGAAGCTCTTTCAACAATGAACAAAAAGAAAACTAAAAATCGGCATTGATGGAACTCTTGGATTGGTTATGAACTTTCTTCCTTGAAAGTAAGAACTCTCTAGACTTGAATTCGTAGGAGCAGCATTGAAATTTCGAGCAACGATAAAAATACATTAGACATATACGGAGATAGTGTTGCCATCTTTTGTTGCAGATCATTGCATAAATGTCAAAACAAGACCGTATTGTCCCAACGTAGTCGCGAGAAATTTTGCACTATTACGAAGACTTTTATTTTCCGGTTTCACATGTTTTGATTGATTTCTTTTCCCCATATCGACATTCTTCGACGTTTTTCTACCTGAATAATTCATTTCTCTCTATAGGTTCATCTACGAAACTTTTTTTTTGTCATTCTTGAAAATAAAATGAATA
This sequence comes from Lepisma saccharinum, assembly GCA_022664845.1. NCBI lineage: Eukaryota > Metazoa > Arthropoda > Insecta > Zygentoma > Lepismatidae > Lepisma > Lepisma saccharinum. The sequence goes on from JAGDQP010015780.1 coordinate 31,598, forward strand.
TTCGAGAAATGTCTAGAATATTCTAGATCTAGGACACCCCATTCCAGAAATCTCAAGATTAATTCAGAATATTCCAAGAATTTTTCAAAACGTATAGAACTCCAGATTGTGGCAATAGACTGCGAATTTGACGAAGAGAGAACCATTTCGTCTGGAATACGAAACCAGTTTATCTCGATCTTCTAAATGGATTGAATTTTTATTCGATTGTAGCTACTTGTTCTCCTACAACGCAGAGATTTTTTTTAAAAAAAAAACACTAAGATTACTATGATCAATTCCAATTTCTCGTAATCAAACTTAATTACATTTTATCGGAGAAAATACCAATAAACATATTATTTTCATCGTGCTGGTTAACAACCAAGAAGATGAACCGATATTTTAGTACAAGATAGGAAAACTCTACACTTTGAACTAGTTGAAAATCCAATTTTTCACGTCAAAAATTTCTTTAAAAAGAATCCCAAATAGCCAAACGTTCAGTATTTGTCACAATTTGAAATTCGAAAACCCGGGGAAGTAGCTATCCCTCTTGTTCATGATATGCTTTAGTTTGGTTAGGAGGTTTCACCAATTCTAAAGAGAAACTATTAAGAGTCCAAGTTAAGAATACGGTTTGACTGCTGTATTAATAGGGAGAGGACGCCCTTCTGAGAACGTACAATTTCATCTCTGCACATGAAAAAACTGAATCATTTTCTAAATACTCCACTGTTTCCAGGCATTGTCCCCACACTATTTACAGCACAAAACACTTCCTTTCTAGTGTCTGCCACTGGAAGTTCTCGGAAACACGCCTTGCTTTATCCTACCTTAATCAGCTTCACTCCTACTGATTACCGCCATTTCTGATTCAGGAGATCCAAAAACAGCAGCTGGTAGTTGTAATCATTTCCAATATACAATCTATTTCTATATAAGTACAACTTTGATTGTTGTTTGTTAAGTCAAAACGGCTTATTGATTTGATATTTGATCCCCTATACTGTTTAAATCTATATTGTAGTCGTTTAATTCAAATGTCGTTCACTAAATATCGTTTGGATCTAGTGCCTTTTCTGTCTGACGATTTAGCCAAGTTGGTAAGACGCTCTACTTCTCACTAAGCAGCCTATGTTCAAATCTCGCTGCAGCCGTATTTTTTTTTCTCCCAGTACGGAAATCAACACCGTGTGTTGTTGATTTAACACACAAAAAAGTGGTAGTCATGCTGGGACAGCGCATTGTGTTGAATTAACACTTTTTTTTTCAGTGTACGCATACTGTAAGCTGAGCATTCACGTTCTGTTTCAATGCAGATTTCGTAAAACAAACTATTGGTTAATAAAAATGTAGAAAAAAAAAGTAGGTCAATGGAGCGACCGGGAATCGAAGCCGGGTCCTCCAGTCGCACGTTACATGCCAGCGGTTATCTGCCATTGAACTGTCGCCGCAACAACCGATTTCTCTTACATATTGGATATTCCTTTGACCTGGAATTCCAGAAATATTCCTCAATTAAAATCTTCGCATAGAGGGGAGTGATTTGGCATTGTATATCAGCAGTGATTGAATGGTTCAGCTGAGGTCAGAGGAATATCAAATCTGCAGAGTCATTGGGACGATAATTTAATGATAGGACATCGGTCACCTGGCATGCAACTGGGGGCCTGGATTCGATTTTCGGTCGCTGCAGTGACTGGCGTATCGCTGCATTTTCAACATGTTACTATATAAAGGTCATTTGTGTAAGGAAGTAAATTGTTTAGTATTGTCATAAATGGGATTCTATTGTATATTAACACAATTTTGTCTATTTATAAATTTATGTATTTATAAATATGCTTAATATTTTGGTGTACTCCCGTTTCTTACCAAATGTATAATTATGAGCAGCTGTCCATGAACTATATAAATTTCTTCTGACAGAATCGTGTTTCTATATATGTATAGTGCTAGTACTGTAGTTACTTTGAGTTAATCATGTTGTTTATTTGACAATAACACATGATAAAAATCAAAATATAGTTTATTAAATTAGGGTCCGGATACTCATGTGCTGAATTTTCATCATAATTATGTAACTATGTATTATTACATAAAAATATGTGTTTAATTAAACACATATATTATGCTTAAAATATGTGTTTAATATGAACATAAAGTGACAATCTACATTTAAAAACTACTAATTACACAAAATAATACACTACGTACTGCAATTAATGTTATACGAAAGGCACTGCTATTTTGTTTATATTCATGTTCTCTTATCTGAGAAAAACCGAAAGTAGAGCATACCTCAAATTTGGTAGTTTCGGGGCATATTGCAAATATAGCTTTATAGTGTCTGCATGAACGTTACACGAAAATCTGAAACAAGAATGAACTGTTACTGCTACTTACAAGCATACCGTTTTATTTATTTAAAGATTTCCAGATACAACCCAATTTCAGCCACTTTACACCGGCATCGAACCCGGGTCTTTCCAATTACTAGGCGAGCACCTCTTCCTGATATTATAGTGTAGAGCACTTTGCATTTTCTGATTTTCAAATAGATAGGAATGTCGATTGTCAGGTTAAAAAAAATATAACGAGAAAAACTTGTTTCTGCATCACACGATGTTATCACCACGAATTTGAACTTCGGTAAACAATTAGTTCTAAAATGGGAACGGCGAGGATTTATTTGTATATATTAAAATTACATAGAAATTTAAAAAAATATATGGAGAAATTTAAACGTAGAAAATACAACAAATTACGGAAAACATTAAATTTGGTGAGCATTACTTTAAAACTAATATATTTACTTAAAATCATGATACACGAAATTAACTTGTTAAACAATTGGTAAAATATGTATGAGGGGATAAAATGGACTAAAATGTGCCAATACACAGTCCAAAACTGATCACAATCACTCAATTCGCCCACGCATGAATACATTTCAACAATTAAAAAAAGAATCTTAATTAAATAATTATCGGGCCCCATTTATTATAAATGTGTATAAGAATATCCTGTTATTTATGCAATCTCACTTTTGAAAACTCCACTAGAAGATCATACATATTTTTTTACACTGACATAAATATTCAAAGGCTAACTCCGCCCCCCCCCCTAATTCTGACCGGCAATCGCCGCCCATGGTAATAAGGAATCGGTCCATCTGTCTCTCCGTGTCCAAAAATAAATGTCAGGAACTACAAGGTGCCGTTGGAAACGTCCTCGTCCCCAATCCCCCAAGTTGTCAGTGTCGTCAACATATTTTCTACAAAGTTGTTTTTTTTTTTTAAATTGGTTCCATTATGTTAGACTGAGGAGAACCAACCTTAGTATAAAAATCATTAGCCACAATCGAAAAATACTGTGCATGTCACTGTCCACAAGCACACCAGTTGCCAGTATTGTAAACCAATTTAAAAATTTAATGTTTGAAATATTGGAAATTTTTGTATAGCGGCCCCAATAATACATGTGAATGTGTATCAAATGAACTATCTGAAATTTTGACATTGTTTATTTGAGCTGAGAGATTAGAATGTCCGTAATTGCGTAGACGTATCACATCATTAATTAATCACGGGAATTCTAATTTCTCAGCTAAAGTAAACAATGTCAAAATCTCTTGATACACATTCACATGTATCATTAGCACAGCTTCCAAAATTTCATTATTGCTTGTCATTTGTCCAGTATCTTCAAATATTTGAAAACTCACTCGCAGCGTAGGTACGAAAGGCCTCTTAACTTTCGCTGTGACGTCATCCATTTTCAAGTGACCCTGAAACCACTTCTATATAAAAGCTCGGTATAAACGCTAATAAATTTACATGGAAATCGTGTATATGAGTTCTTCATATTAGCCTCTCAGTACTTCGAAAACATCATCTCTAAACATATTCCTGAAACAGAAGTAAGAAGAAAAAGATGTCTCCTTTATTTCTCTGTCACGCACGGGGCGACACCTGGCGTGCAAAAAACGAAACTGCAGTGCAAGAATAAAATGTAACCGAAATAGAAAATGATGCAATACGCTCGCTTCCCGCTATCACATCCCCAACACCGGATGCTATCACGTTGGCATACACATGTCTTGCTTGCTTGGCTCAAATGTGATTATCTTTTCTTGTTTCCAATGCTAATCGATAGATCAATTTATCTGACGTCGCGGGAGGAAGTACAGCATTGACGTCACCTACCTCACGTTTTGCACCCAGGCACACACTCACCCGTTATTGATTTTTGTACATGATGACGTGTGTGTGTGAGTTATCTGGTGGGCTTATTAAGGTTCTTCTCATGAGATTCTCAGGTGAGAAGAATAACTTGTTACCGAAGCGCAAATGCTTGAAATACAACATTAATTTACAAACCCTTGTTTTTCTTCAAGGATAAATATTTGTCAAAACACACAGCAAACAATACTCTAAAGTTTGTTTCGAATTTGTTCTTTTCCCCCATTACTCCTCCATTTTGTTTCTATTTCCTTCAACCAAAGAAAAGTCACTTTATTTAACTATGAATTACGCGATGGAAAATACATTTGTGTTAAAACATTTCTGACGCAAGGTTATGACGCTCCATTTTTTCTAAGAATTTTCCTCGTTTTCTTCAAACTGCCTTGGCTGTTTCCGGAAATTCCGTAATGCAGTTTTCGTAGTTCTAGGACTGGAAATTCCTAGGAATGGTCTTTCTTAGACTTTTTTGGAAGCTAAAAACTTAACTGTAACTAGTTTTTACGACAGGTTGTGTAATGCACTTACCGTTGCTATTTTGCTGGTCATTGTTTCAAGGGTTACTTCGAGAATAAATTTAATGAATTTTACTCACGCATTTTAAGTTCCCCGGTGATTGTAGAAACTTACTATGCCAAGGAAATGTATAAATTAATCTAACTAGAGTCCAAACAGAACACCATAAACAAAATATATCTTTGTGCACAGTTAGAATTAAGAATTCAGAACTTCGTTAATGTGGACAGGCAATTAAAACTTTGTCATACGAGAGTAGGTGGATAAGTACACCGAAAAAAATGCATATGACCTACAGTACATGTTGGTTTTATTCAGTCTCTCCCTAACGTAGTGCACTTTTCATAACGTTACTACAATGCTTGCAGACCAATCAAATAGAAGTCCGAAGATTGATTCTGCAAGCCAGGCCACTAGTCAAAGCAATGATGGTATCTGCGCCGTCTGAATGCGGATCCTTCAGGACCATTTTCAATTTGGGAAAGTTATTTTTCAAATCGGGCGGTGCCAGGTCCTGGTAATAAGGTGGGTGCCCCTGTATCTGAAACGTCAGTGTTCTCCTGTTTTTTGTGTCACTCGTAGGTCTACCTTGTGTGTCCACGCATCGTCGTGAAGATAGGCAACCTGTTTTGCCAACTTTCCGCGTCGCTTTTTCTCTGTGCCGTCTTCATTTGGTCCAACAAGTACGTATAATGTATGACATTGATTTTTGCGCCACATTTGACGTCATTGACCAGAAGATGCCATAACAATCCTAGAAGACTGTCAGTAGGACTTTTACAGCAAACCGCTGTGCCCTGGCCTTCGTTGGACGTGTAAAATCGTTATAGCGCAATTCCCCCGACCGCTGTTTGGTTCTCGTACGAAATTGGCACTATCTACTTCAGATTCTACCAAAAGTGCCTTTGACCTCTTCATCCGTTCGCGCTTCTGATCGGCGTTCCAAAGTTTTGGAATCCTTTCTATTGCCACGTTCCTCATGCCAAAATTCTCATAAACCGTTCACGAATAATGTGCAGTCCTCTGTCTATCTGAGCGATATCCGGCAATTGTCGAGAATCATTCGGTGAATGCATCAAGTCATCTCGGCAGTGGTCACAGAAATTGGTCGTCCAAATCTTTGGTCATCCACCAGCCAAAACTGTGCAATTTTGAAATTACTGTTAATTGTCCATTTTTCCTCCCTTAGTGACATTACATTGCCTTTGGTTCTCCTTCGGTGAGACACTTCAGGAAGGGATATTTGATGAAGGCGCCTTGCTCGAACTTCGTGATTTCCAGATTATGCGTTCCCAACATCAATCGGAAACCTGAAAAAAAGAAAAAGAAACTTTGATTATGTCCCCGTGAAAATACACAAAACTATGTTCAATATTAAAATATCAAAATATTGATAAATACGTTCATATTATTAACACAGTAGGCTATACTAGGACGCATTCACCTTTCGCCATGTCTACAGAATTGAGTTGAACGAGTGGAGGACATTCAATGCAATGTCTTAAGAAACTTCATTACGTCTCGTTACCATGGAAACAGTTTGTTTCAACATTCCAGTGAGGTTCAAGTCCTAAGGGTATTCCCCTGCATTTGATTGTCAATTTCGGTTCTATTCGGTTGGATTGTTCCTCCGTCATGCTCAAATGTGTGTTTAATAATTTAGTTACGTTACCATGAGCTGTTTTGTAGGTAAAGATGTAATTAATGTCCAAACGTTAAAGATTTTTTTTTTAAAATTACACTGATAAATCACTCCACAAGGAAATGTAATAAATATTATACTCAAAGTATGGCAACATGAACAACAAAGGGACAGCTACACTATCAACAATGAAGATGAAATGGTAAAATGGAAACCTCGTTAACAATGGAACAACTTGATACATAATAATGTAGAAGAAAATGGCCAAAGGCTTGGCCGAAAATCTGTCTGAGCTAAGAGAAATGGCCAAAAACGATCTGAGCTAAGAGAAGAATAAGAAGAAATCAATTCGGTACGTTTCACATTTTTTTATCTTCTTTATATGTCCGTTCGGGGTGGGAGGAGTAGCGTTGGCCTTAATTAAGGGTGTAAATGCAAAGTGATATTAGTGACGTTTTTGAAAAGACATTTCCAGTTAATTTCATCTTTTATATAGCTTATGGTGCGATACAAAATACTCATAGTTTTTTTTTTTTTAATTTTATTTTAAAGAAAAAACACGGAAAATCATAAAATTGAATCCAGCATTTATAACGTCATTCAAACTTTGAACTCTATTGCTATTTGTTTCGGCGTACTCGCATCCATTTGCTTTCGAGACCCTCAATTCAAACTATATCACCTCCAAATTAGCCTGACTGAAGCAGGAAGAATCTGAAGCACAGTAGCCGCTTTTACGTTTCGAAACCCGAGGTCTTCCAATTACCTTGCGAGGCACTAAAATGTGCCCCGAACTTCTAAATGTAAAACTGTGATACAAGAAAATAAAAACCAACATCCTATGCGTAACAGCCGTACACAGTTTACATAAGAAAATTGTGGATAACCCATTGCATAGATCTATGCAATATTGTGCGAGCAGTTATGGTATCATCAGTATAAAGATAATTACTACTAGCAACGCATTATAATGAACGTTTTCGTAATGTTTCTGTAATGTTACACGTGTATCTTAACTATCGTTGTGAAACTCGTCCTTCAGAATTTCTTGCATGTATAAGGTATGAAAAGGGCATAGCGTATTAGCACTTTCTCATAATAATTCTTGTATAATTAGTAGCAACAATTATAGTACCATTCAGACAATATTACAGTGGTTTTGTTACTTTAAATTCTATTACGAAAGACCAAAGCCGGATTAAAGGGAGCCCAGGGCCCCACTTGTTCAGGAGCCCCGCCAAAAGTAAATAATTTTACGACTACAAAGAATATGTAACAGGGACCCTAACAGACCCGGAAACCCCAAGTAGCTTAATCCATCACTGTGGAAAACCGAACTGAGAATTTTGTTACACAATATTTTAATTTAAAACGGGAAGGACTTTTATCTTTTCCGTGAACGGGAGATTATAACTTCAGCAAGAGTCACTCTTGGATTTAATTATCCTCTGACTAAATAATCTATAACGCAAACGAACGCTATTGTAGCAGACACTCAAGACTTTTCTACGCACTCAAAAGTTTTGAGAAACGGCACCTGTCAAGTTTCAATTATATGATATCAACATTGTTATTCATGTCTGTCCAGAACTGTGCGGATGATACGTCCGCTGTATCCTAAGTGGGACTAACTCTTTGGTTAATATGTCCTACAGTTGATACGTGATCACTAGAGAAAAACCATAGACATATTTCACCAAACGTATTACGAAGGAGCGAGGATAAATAATAGGTACCAGGATAGGCTGAAGCAACTTCCGAATTTAATGATGCATCATTCCATGTCCTTTGTAATGTCCCGTTAAATTTACTTCATAATTCATTTCCATGATGGATGGGGTACAGATAAGTTATCTGGAAAATTTAGGGGAAAGTAAACTAATTCATGTGTGCAAAATGTGCTATGAGTACATTTTCTTCAGAGAAAGCTCTCCAGGAAGTATATTTTACCTTTTCAGGATATACCAAACTATTAGTAGGTCTCAAACAGGGGCGTAACTAGGGCCAGCGGGGCCCCGGGGCAGACATATGCCAGCGGGTCCCCCAGGACCATGAAAATGTAGGTCATATAATTACATTCTATAGGTACATTCTTGAGATACATAGGTTAATACCATTACATTTTATAGGCCTAATTGTATTTTATTTTAAGTTGTTATTGTTTTCTAAATGTTATGAATATTTATTAAATTAATTTCAAACATAATTTCTGGCAAAGAAATTAAGTTCAGCAGATTCGGAAGGCCACCATCACAATCACTGCAGATCGTTATCAAATATCTCTTCGAAATCATTGAAAAAGTCGGCATGAACTGCTTTCTCATTGGCCGCCAAATACATTAACAGGCCATCAGGACCTTCCTGCCTCTTCCATCTCCATGCATGGTCCAGCTCCTTCAGGAAACATTTCACCTGCTACAACGGTAGGTTTCATGTTAACGGTTAACTACTTATAATTATGGAAAATGACAAACGTTCCGTCAAATACATCAAAATTACATTAGAAAATTTTCTAAATTGTATTTAACCAGGCGGCAGAAAAGGATATAAGACTTAGTCCAGGGAAATTAATATAAATAAATAAATAAAATACTACAATTTGAATATATAAGAATTTTTAAGTTTTCCAAATTAATTAAACTTTTCAAGCAGGATGAAATAACATTTTGTGGCAGTTTTCAGTCTTTATTTGAAGTTTCAATGATCAATACCATCTTATACTTTTATTATCTATACTTGAAAAACTAAACTTTCCCCTTTAACATAATAATAATAATAATAATAATAATAATAATAATAATAATAATAATGTGCGCAATGTCAAAAATACAAATGAAACATTTTCGTGTGTTTTAGTTCCCTTTACTATCCTCTCTAAACTTAATAGAATTGAAACTGGCAGGGTTGGAGGCAAACTAGGCATGTGCGAAGGGCGACAACTACGTTTTAATAAACTCCTTCCTTCACAAGCACTCAAAACTACACCACCCATTCAGCCGCCCCTTCCAAGAACAGTCACAATAAGCAGATATCAGATTGGCGACAACGGTTTTGCGTTAATTATTTACAATAATATTGTTCCAACGCTTTGATATGTAAGGAAACGCTTTGCGGTCAATTATTGGGCAACAAAATTACTCCATTGTGTCGCGGGACAGTTTTGATCGAAAAACACTGACATCACGTGTCGAGCAGGGAGGTGGGGGAAGGTAACGTATCTCCTTTCTTACACGTAATACACCACCAGTACCCTTACCACTACCACGGTTTATTTTATTTTATTTTTCCTTACGGACTCAATTTCGCATTTACGTTTCCCGTATATTAACGACAGAGCCGACGGGACAACCACTATTTTGGTCAAAATTCGACTATGCAGACATACAGCTTGAGGGACAAACCGACAGACATTTCGCAAAGGAGACAAATGGTAGACACCTAAATCGTATAATTGGACACTACTACATGCTATGGTGAAACATACTGTTGCGATCAATCCCTTTTCGTGTTAAACTTGCGAGAGGAACAATAAACACAAAGCTCAATGTTTCACAACTTCCGTTTATAAATGGTGACCAATTCTCTTACGTCATTTTTTTTTTCCTTTCTGTTTTTTCTTTCTTCCTTGCCAACGAAACAACATGGCAATGTTTAAATTATTTGGATCTGACGCAGGAAATCGATCATTTTCTCTGCATGAGTAAATTCTGATGAAATATGTCCTTTCTTGTGTTTGTTTTACATGCATGAAAATATGAATCATTTCCAAATACTGAAGATAACATCAATAACCCAGAATAGGATTTGTACTTGAAAAAAAGTTTGGAGTATTGCGAAAGAATATATTATTGACCTTCGATGCTTCGGTTCTTGCAGCCAAATAGTTTGAGGGGCTTCTTGAAAACACAGACTTTTCCTAAGAGCAACCCACCTTCCCATATTCTTCA
>JAGDQP010015781.1:0-16702 GCA_022664845.1 Lepisma saccharinum
ATTGTTCAAACGGAATGAAATAATTAAAATCTCTCCTTCATCCTACGGGTTATCAAGTATGAATCTAATCAATGGGTCAGCATGGCCTACAGTATCTACTATTTTTTTTTACAATCAGTGATTCCGCTAGACCCCGGCCCCTGTAGGGGATGTCAGCCCAAATCCTCGAGACTACCCCCAACTTTAACATATTGCGGACAAACGTTGATAGAAACTGTGCAAAACTCTACGCCCACCCTCCCAATTTTGACTTTACGCCCCAATCTGAAAATCCTGGCAGCATCCGTGATTACAAAGTATTCCGAACCAGTATGTTTAATAAACCCCACCGAATTTGCAGACTAACCCCGCTCAAACAAACAATGTGTGTTACACATTTGACATTATCCTAGATGTGTATTAAAACTCTGGAGTTTCACTGGAAATCATAAGTATTTATTCTGACCACCAAGTTTGGTCTCCATTTTGAAAGTGATTTAATGAATTTTTGAAGCACCCTTTATATATTCGAATAACCCTGCAAAAATATAAAATCACTTCTATCTTGCTGTTAGATTTGATTTGTGGGAACTGAACTTTATACTGTGGGAACTGAACTTAATATTTTTTACTACGTTTAAATTCCATATTTTTTATCTGTACTTCTTCTTCTTCTATTTCCCCTTCTCTCTTTCTCTCTCTCTCATTTCAATGTTTGATTGTATGTTTAAATTTCTCCCTTGATCAACTTATGTATATTGATTCGTCTCGCTTTCATTTTATCGATACTAATACATGTTTATTAAAAAGAAAAACGTGTTCATGATGTTCGCTGATTTTAGTATGGGCGAGACGAAGGAAGGAGAAAGAGGGGGTCTGTTTACTAGAAACGATTATGGGATAAGAAGGTGCCATTTGGGTTTCCTAGCTGGACGGCGTTCGCTGTCGCAAGATTTTTGATGCAAAGTGTACCATCCCGGTATATGCCTGTCGTGACTGAGGAAAACACTGGGAAAACCTAAGTCAGGACAGTCAGCCGCTGGTGCCGAACGGAGGTCCTCCCGAATACGAAACCAACCTTTTACCAAATAAGGTACGGTGCTCGGAAGAAAGCATACTCGTTTCGATGTTTATCACATGCACGGACACACAATATCATAGGCACGCCCATACAAAATAACGTAAATAACAACATAATATCAGAAATTATCAAGCATAAATATCGTGCATCGTGCCCTATTTTTAAGAACTGATAGAAACAGACCTTTTCTCTTGTCTTTCATGCATAACGTTAGTGTTCTATGGAATTCATTAAGAAAGAAAAAAGAAAGAAACCATGGGTTTAAAAATTCATTTTTGTTTCTCCATATTCGGTAAGGATCTTTTCTATTGGACAATTTGAATTAACCTTTTCAGTACCCTTCAATTAGTAGCCCACCTAAAATAAAAATTTTGTTAGGTTTCCTATTTTATTGTTTGAAATGGGACTCTCTTAAGTTTTTCATTATTTGCTACATACTACAAGAAATCATAAATATATTTTTCAGAACCCAGGACATGTGATAATGTTTTCTGTTAAAGAAAAGAAAATTCCAACCCTTGCTCGCTTACTCACACTATTTCAGAATCACATACCGCCGACTCAACGTTAGTTGGGTGGCCTATCTGCTGGGCTTAGAGAAAAATCGTGTATAACAAAGTGATGTGAACATAATTTTGGCCATGATAGTACATGGATAGAGTAGTCTATGTATATTTCCATATTAAAGCTACTTAGAAATATTGTAGTAGTTTACGATAATGGTTGTATATTGAACATATTATGAAATGCCAATGTTAAACAAACATTAAGGGCAATACTGCTATGGAATACGAGAAATATGCGTAGCACATTTGAAGCTTTTAACAATATGAATAGTTGTTCCCATAACTCAAGAGATTCATTATATTTTAACAGTCCATCAAAGTTTTATTTTTTTAAAGAAACAATATTTGATACACAAATATACATAACATAGATTAACACAAAAATTCATGAATATATACACATAGGTCATGCATATTCTGAAATGTTTAAGTTGTTCTGCGGAAGATAATACAAAAGACACAAACGTACTTGTAAAGTTCCCATGTAGAACGTAAGAAGCTTGTTTTCTATCGCCTACGTTAAGATGTTAGTAGTATTAGGACTAATCTGGGAAAATAAATTATTCGATATATTAAAAAGAACTGTGGACAACGTTTATTTACTATTTAAATAGGTACGAAACATGTTTTACAAGTATGAAATATAAGGGACGGGACTCTCCGGTTTGTTATTACACAATATAGCTAGAGGATATTGCTGAAATCTCATTGAACGCCGTTACGTACTTTATACATTTGCAACATATATTTATGCATTTGTGGAAAAGTAATTAACTCAAAGAAATTTACTGCAGAAAAGTATAGCGTCTTTATTTCACAATGCGTACATATATTGCAACATGGTAACAGATCTACACTATATCCTGCTGTACGTACACTGTTGTTGTAAGTAGTATCCTGCTGCACGTAAATGTTACATCCTTATAAGCGGTATGGTGCTATGCCCCTCTCTGCTGAATTTATAGTATATACGTACAAAAAGTATGTTACAAACACTATTATCGGGACGGACGTAAGCCATAGTGCTGTTACCGCCCATAAAATTCAGTTTATTTTTATTTTACAAACATATTACATGTAAGTAATTGGTCAGAACAGCACTACGTGTGCATTGTAACCTTTATGAATTATAGACGGAGCTATTCTAACGAAAGGAATATTAAGCCTGTGTGATACTACATTCAACGTAGAATGATAATAATGATTTATATGGTTGTATAAGTGAAGGTGAGACTTTATGTTCCTGAATATGTTTTTCTTGTCATATACAAATAGTGTTATATAGGTAACCAGACGAGAGAATAAATGCTCTCATCGGAAGGTATATTAAAATTAATTCAATTTACTTTTATCTATGTATATTCTCTAGAAACACATTCATATATTAATCCGATCTACAAAATTTGCATGAGAAAGAATTCCTGACACCAAAAGAACAAAAAAGTTACCATGTTCATGTGTGTCCTATTCTGCTTCTTTTCGCGATGCAAGGTTTCCAACGTGGACACCAAATTCAACTGCTTATAATGGTAGGCCTATGCGAAATGAATATTTCCCGATACTTCAGAAATGGTACATTACAATAAAATTTAGTTTTGGAGAATTTGTTTTGTATTATTACGGTGAATATTAGGAGTTAGAACATGATGTCACCGGGTTGTCAATTTTGAATAACGTTTATTTTTTTCAAATGACACTACGGCATTTTATTGGATATTTTGTATATGACAAGTTTCATAATGTGAAGAAAATAATGTATTGTTGAAGCTTATGAGTACCATATCAGATTAAAAGTAGAAAATCGATATTTTGAACATTTCATCACACTTTTTCACAATTTGCAACGCTACAATCATCCCACCAAATGGATTGACCTCTCTGAGGTCTCCCGTCACTACCTTGCAGAGTACCCCCGTGGGATATTGATTATGAATTCCTTCTCCCTGACTAAATTAAAGAAACCAGTGGATCGATTTAACAAAGGGCATCCCGTCACCTAGTTGATGCTCTCTTTAGAGGATCTTTCTTTCTTTAAGTATCTTCCGTGGCCTTAGCTATCATAGATATAATCATCGTCAACTCTTACGGTAGCGATGTTTGTACATAAGATAAATAGAAATATCGAGAACTTTGCTAGTGATTTTTATTTCATATTAAAGGTAAAAATCTTTCTAGGCTATATTACGAGTATCAACGTTATATTACTTCCCATCAAGGAGATGATTGAAATATATCTCATACGCGGAAAGAACTAACCCAATGGCGAGTTTGTAAGTCTGAGGTGTACTCAGTCTCCCATCAGATTGAGTACCAGAGTAGTCCTTGGCACTTGGGGGTAAAAGTAGTCGAGAACAGGACTAACCACTCCGCCTCACTTCTTGCCGTAGGTCGAGAATATGTGGCGCGCGCCATCGTCACATTCCCCATGCACCAGTCACAGGTAAGGATACCTTTACCGTATAATGAAATATTCCCGTGGTTCATTAGTTAATTTCGAACTAAAACTTAAATAATTCTGCGGAAATAAATCAGTTTCTCACCTTCAAATACAGGAATGTATTGTTTTCCATTCCATACTTTCGTATGACTCCATTAACCAAAATTAACTGTACCATCCAAACAACAAAGTAACAACAGTATCTACCAAAAAAAATCTTTATATTTTTTGACATGCTCTATGGCATGCTCTAGGAGCAGGTTACGCCATTAAAGAGACAGGATAAATCTTGCTGGTCGGTTGCTTTTACAGAACAGAGGCTGTTGCACGGAACAATATTGTTTTATAAATTTAAATACATAATTTTTATAATAATTGATCTGTGTCCTTAAAAGTTATTTACATAATTGATTTTTTCTTTGTGTGTTGTACACCACAGAACTTCTGTTAATTTCATGTATTTGAAATCAAATGCAATTGATCTCTGATTTTTGCTTCGATTTAAATTATTTCCTAATATCATGATACTCGATTTCTAACGTCTTTTTCATTTCCATGACTTCCAATTTTCCAGTGGTTAACGATTAATGTTCCAATATGGAATATATCGACTATTAACAGGGAAAGAAACACAGTTTGGGGCTTAGACTGAAAATGAGGGGAAGATGTATTTAACAGCCTAGCAGTGAAAATGATCCTGCCACTGACGTTCCGCTTGCGTGGCCTCAGAATCAAAATGATCCTGGAGTTTATTTCTCTTACTTGTTCCGGGCAGTTGCATGAAAACAGTGGAAAGCAGGATGGTTCGGTCAAGCCACACCTGTGAAGTTCCCAGCCCTTTTCCAGAGACTTTAAATCGTATAGAGTGCAACTAACACAACAAATATTCCGAGAGAAGAGTATTGTCCTTTCTTCCAGCACTTTTAATTACAAGGTTAAAGTACTTGCTACATCATCTTAATTTTAAAGAAAATCAAGAAAAGAACTAAATTACTTAATCACGCTAACTTAAAAAAAAAAAAAAATGATTGCGTCTTTATCTTCAAAGAGTGGAAATTTATTATGATTGCAGTAATGAACGCAGAAGTTTGTTTCATATTTCTAACAAAGATATAAAGTCCAAATGCCTGTTTATGCTAAATAATGAGCTTTTTAAAAGAAGTGAATTCAGTAGAAGGATATTCTTGCGTAAGAATTTTGCTTATTTCGGACCCTATTACGATAGACCTCATAGACCTCATTATGAGGTGTATGCTATTACTTACAAAAAAACTATTTAAACAGAAAAACCTTAAATTTCGGTTCTTGCGTTTCATTTCTTATAAAGCTGGTATGTTGTGTATGTATCTCGTTTGCCGTATGTATAAAGTAAGTATTGAGTTTGTTTCCAAAAGGTTTAAGGTAATGAAAAAGAAAATGTAGAGTTCCTGAAATTAAAGTGACTTCGTTTTTACTTTCCTCACATATCCTGAGGAAACAAAGTCAGTCACAAAAAATAAATTAAGTCGCTTTAATTTTAGGAACTCTACATTTTTTTAATTCCTCAACAATTTGTTGACATGGATTTGGTACATTTGGAAACAAATTCTACAAATGTATTTGATTCAGAAATTTCTTGGTTAGAAAATTTTTATGTTGTAATCTCATTCGAAGAGATTTCCAAAGCCTACGGAGGAATGGTTTCAAATGTTAAGAAGATTGCTGTATCAAAAAATACAGTATATATAAGCTATATATTTATATATAGGGTGTACACAAAGCCTCTCTCTCTCTCTCTCTCTCTCTCTCTCTCTCTCTCTTTCTTTCTTTCTCTTTCTCTCTCTCTAAAACACATCTATAACGATTGTAGCTTGTAAGATAGAAAACTAAAACCTATGACAAATTATTTAAAAACTCTCAAGGTTAATTCACACATACGGTGCCGTGCTCATGCCGTTCCCCTGCCATGCTTCGTCCGTGCCACGGCCGCGACCATTCACACATAGGGTGTCGCTCCCATGCCATGCTTTTTACACCAGTTCCAAGGATGGATTGCAAGGAGGAAGATGTTATTGCGACCGGAATGGTTTCTTTTCAAGACAGCACTGTTGAGGCATGGCACGGCGCCGTATACGTGAATTAGCCTTCAAAGTTTCTTTTGTTTCAGATTCCTTTGATGTGGTGTAAGCAGAAGAAGCAAAGCGCACAAGAAACCAGAAATATATTCAAATCCAGGAAAACTCAGTGTGTATTGCTGCATCGTGTCACCAAAAACGTTTCAAAGGAACTTCCAGACAAAATGCAGTGTAGATCACCACCTTATTTTAAAAGTATTAAGTTGTGGTATAGAAAATTCAAGGAAACAGGAGTATAAAATTATAAAAGACAAAAGTAGTGGCAATACAATATCAACCGTGTATTTCCTCGTAATAATAAAATAATTTAGAAGTTGAATTACTGAGTAAGGGTTGTTCAGCCCAATTTGTTCGGAAGGTCCTCAGTTCGACTTCGGAGATCAGGTGATCTTAAGTGAGTTGTTCCTTGACGTTTTCTAGGTCGCATGATCCTAATACTGTCGCACCCAGAGAGATCAGTCTTTTCCCCTTATCTTCTAGTAGGTCACACCACACATATATTGGGATTTGTAACAGCAACACTCATATATCAACTTTATTTTTCTGTGTTAGTTCTAATGAAGTTAATGATAAGGAAAACTGAAGCGCGAAGCCTAAATTAGAAGTTTGAAGAAAGATTTTCAGTGACTGCAATGGATAAAATAATTACTTGTATGTTGGATAAACTAGTGAATTGCCCCTTAAGTTAAATCGATCTGAATTGGTAGCCAAGGGACGTTAAAAAAAAGGAATGTTAATTGTAGCTTACAGTATAGAATTCCTACTATTACTAATTATTATTATGACAATGAAAGGTCATTTATCAAAAGTGAATGGAAACAAATTCAGATTATAAGAACAATTACAGAGTCCATGGCAGCCATAAAAGTACTACCAATCCATCTATGTCTTGGACTAACCTGTTGTACTGTATCTCTGTACCGAGCATGAAAAATAGAAGTCGTAATAATAATTTGTAAGGAGAATTCCACCTCGTTCTGTCGATATAATCAAGTTGTTTTTAGACAGTTGAAACAGGTACTTTGTCTGTGTGCGGAGAAATCACAATGAATGTTAAAAGACAGAATCATAGGACTCATCCATATATTTCCTTCTCCTCCTTCACATGTGCCTCTCAACTCAACTTTTTCTTCAGCAGGCGTTGTGTGGATGTGCATGTAGAAACAAATTAATGGAGAACTTCTTCTCGTCGCGATAAAAATCATTGTTGCCTGTACACATGACACTTATGAAGCTTGTTTTTTCTTGAAACTTTATGTGAATTGCGTGATCATGACATAATGTTGTCAATACAAAGGTAAAAAGAATGAAAATGTATGGAGTTGCTGGTGCATTTAGCTAGAAGGTTTATTACAGAATGCATCGAGCTACGACAAAATGGAATGTTTTAAATGCACATATTTCTAAAGGCAATTCCTTTCTTTCGTTTGTGTTTAAAAATTAGTGCGTAGAAAAAAAACCTAACGAAGACTTGAGAGTACATACTTATTGAATACTTTTTAATCTTTACAAGTTTGAGTTTTACAGCGTCTCAGCCAAGGATATTTTTCTAATTGATTCAAGGTTCTTAAATTCCATAGTAAAACTGAAAGAACTGATGAGGAGCGTCCCATTCACTTAGAAGTTGCCAGTTCTTTTAAAACTGCCTTCACCAACAAAATCTTACCATGATTTCAAGAAGCACTTTACACGAGTAGTCTAAATTAGTTTTACGAAGACCCCATGCTACATTTGTAACGATCTCTGGCTTCAGATAAGTAATGGGGATATAATAATACTGCAATAAACTACTATTAACCTAAGTTGTGAATTCCGTATCACCGTTCACGTAAGCCCATCGTAAATTGTTCTTTTTTCCGCATATGTTCTGCACTGTTCCAGGGGCAAAGACAGTATAAAAGAGCGGTCATTGCTAATTCTGTTTGTTATTATGACAGTCAATAAATAGCCTACTGTGGTTGAGAAACGCTAGAGAAAGTATGACTTGAATTAATTTCGGGTTTCGAACTTAGTACCTTCCGCTTACGCAAGTAAAACAGATTTTCCATGCTGTAAACCAACACTTGAATTGTCAGAAAAGCAAGCCGATAAAAGATAACATTTTTGGTTAATTGTCTTACTCTGCTGTTAATTAAGAACTAGAAAAGCATTTTCTTATGGACAATTTCTCGCTTAGCGATACACAACATAGTCTACAGGCAGTAGGCCAACGCAAATGTTTTATGTAGTTAAAATTACTAATTATAATGCGTTAGAAATAAAATTTATTACAAACTAATTGTGTGTCTCCTCCTATTACTTATTTCTCATCGCTTTCACTGTTTTAATGAGTTTAATCAATTGAATGACATCAAAAGGATAGAAAGTTCTCAGAATTATTGCTCTCTCGAGCTATTGATTCCTCGTTTAATGTGTATAATAATAACAGTTATAACGAAGTAATTAATGAGCATATGAATTGGTTTTGAAAGTGTAAGAAGAAAACTATGTATGTAGGAGAAGGAATGATTATATCAGCATACATTCTTTCCTTTTTTTCTGTTTTCAAAGAAGATCCAACAGCATGCAAAAACCTCTTTAAGTGTTTCACGTGCTTATCAAACAAAAAAATATGGAATTGCTAACTGGAAAGCTTAAAGCGGTGAAAATTTCATGTTTGGGTAATTACGCTTGCACGCAACATCAGATTGATAGTTGTTGTAATTTGTAATACGCTTGAGAAATTTGTGTGGAAAAGAATAATTAGGTTATTGTGTTGTACATCATCATCTTTATAAAAAGCTCGATCTTTTATTAAAGAAAGAAGCGAATTTCCACAACCTTATGTATGAGGAATTTCTATTCATTGTAGCCCAGGAAAAAATAAAAAATGTAACACTTTTTCAACAAGAATATACTTTGTAAAAGAAGGATGCTGTGTTTAAGTCCCGTTAGTAACCATTCTAAAATCTAACATTTGCCTTTTCTAAATGTTTAAAGGCCTTTGTCTAAGTGTCATCCTTATTTGGCATAACTGAGGAAAACCTCACACTCAAACAGCCGATAGCAAGAAAAACCTCTCGTTTGCTTTCAACACTTGATTTCATATTGTGTAAATATAAATACATAAGCTTAAATTTATAATAATAATAATAATATTAATAATAATAATAATAATAATAATAATAATAATAATAATAATAATCGAGTGAGTGTGAGATAAGAGTAGGCTACCGAGCTTCAGGTCTGCTAGATTGTCACAGTAGGAGTGACCCGCTTTTCTCAATACCTCATTTGATAGTTTGCAACTTAAAAGTTCTGTTTTAACTGTGTTTGTTTTAACCGTGTTTGTTTTTCTAAGATCATTGTAAACTGGCAATACGAAGCTGCAATCCTGTTCCTTGTTATATTAAGTTTCTGGGGAGTATCTAATGTTCAGCTCTGATGTCTTTAGTTTAGCTATATAGAATGTATACCATTGATCATAAATAGAATATTTATTTATTGTCGTGAATAGATTTATGCACATACTAATTGTGGTCTAATCTCATAAATTAAGTTTGTTATCATCATTGTTTTCCTTATCAACGATGTTTTAACACATAATATATTCAGCAATATTAACACATTTGTCAAACTAATTTTGCTAACACACATTGCAGAATGCCTTATACTTCATTGGTTGATTACCAACGTGTCTGACATATTAAACATAAAATATTTTTCTTTTATACATGAAAGACCACATCAAAGAAATCTTGCTTATATTTTTTCAACCATAGAATATAAATACTCGCAACAATGTCTAGAATGTATTCACATTCCACAGAATCATAATATGTTTGAATATAACAATCAGTGACATCTATCTAATTAATCAAAGTTAGTTCTATCATTTAACAATCCTTCAAATTCAAACCTACAGAGTTTAAATTTTCAGAGAAGAAACTTGATATCCACTTTAAAAACAGGTTTCTATTAATGCTTGTTTTTTACTGTCTATTTTCTTTATTATTGTAATCTCTTGATTGTTGTAACTGACATCCAAATCAATAAAAGACTATAATAGTGAAGCTTATTTAAAACTGAACGAGATAGAGAATCAAAAATCGGCATAGGCAGAAACTTGTAAATAGGCAAAATCTTTTGGAAAATAGATTTGAGTTTGCAGGGACCGCACAACATTCGTGTTTCGTGCAAAGGAAACAAATACATTAGGGATGTGTTGAAATGATTTTTGAAGAATTGAATTTAGAACGATATGTATATTTAGCAGTTACTCTATGACCAATGACATTCTAAGAACTTACTATCTAAGTATTTGACTCTCTAAGGAATGACGTCATATCCAATAATGGGAAAGTATTTTCATGGGATTACTTGTTGATTCGAATTATTGGATTTTAAAATAGTAAATTGACAATCAGCTGTTTCCTAAAATGTGTGTTCATAGAGTTAGGAATATAAATAGAGGGAACCTTAGGCTGTTTTATAGGAGAGGGAAATGAAGCCAAGAGACGGAAGGGACGAGGCATTTCGGCCATCTTGTGTGGACCCATTTTCAGAGACCCTCGTTTCCGAGTATTGCCTCTCTCAGGTGCACTCATCCTCTATCGAAAAAGGCAATCCTCACAGTACTCGGTATAGAGGGACTCTAATGGGACCACACAAGATGACTGCCAATGAACTGAATTTGGCTTCATGTAACGTCATGTATGTTCTCTCTATTTTCTTCCTAACTCTATGTGTGTGTTACTTGATAGCACGATAGTTTTATGATCTTCTGAAAGAACTACATTCATATTCTATAATTTATCGTGGGATTTGTGCATTACTTAAGTGATGAGCAATTTGAAGAGAGAGTATTCTTATCGTTTTAACGTGGATTGTACAAGAGATACAGTTTTGTAAGGTAAACCGAAATGTGATTTTCTTATGAACTTGAATTTCGTACCTCTTAGATGACTGCATGATCTGCAATGTAAATAACTTTACTTTTCTTATGTTTCAAGTATGTCTTGGAAAGTAGTGCGCTGTACCAATTTATGTATTCATTGGCTATACTTTGGAAGTAATGAAAAACAGCAACTCTGATCTTAATACGAGATAGGATCAGGGGGCGGCCGGAAACACAGGAATTCCCGGGTGGACCTCTTCAAATGAGTTTTGGAGGTCCACGCACCTCAACACCCACTAGTAAGAGGGCCCTTTGGTTTCCAGTGGGTAGCCCCTTTCTTTTCATTTCCCGGGTGGAGTCTTTCCCAAGTTGGAGTTACTGGAGATCCACCAGGCGCCTCCCCAGGTGGCGGATAGGGGCAGGCCGACCAGATACGGTGGGTATCGGAAATATTCCGGGGCGGACCAAAACCAATACTCCTGCCTTGCAGTTAATAGAGGGAACTACAAATACTAGGGGAAGAAAACCCTGAAAAAAAATATCATGTTAAGGGGAAGCAGCTTCACCATTACCACCCTGAGCCCTGAGGCTGAAGATGAATGACATCGGCAAGGCTCAGAGATGGACTGAGGACGAATCTTGAATGTCTGTCTTTACTGCGAAGTTGTAGAACTGACAACTCTACACCGCTAAACATGTCAAGAAATACTAACAGATGGTTCATGGATTCTCCTGGGGTAAAATATTCCGGAGGTAAACTAGTCCCTCATTCGGATCTCCGGGCGGGGACTGCTTCAGGGGACCCCAAGAACAGTATTAAGAAATACCTTAGAATAGGAACGTACGAACGTTATACAAAACGGGCACTCTTCAGGTGGCGGTACGCAAGACCGAGAAGTATGAACTAGATTTATTAGCGATACAAGATGTTCGTTAGGGGCGTCAAAATAGCTTCCGACAGGGCACGTACACTCTCTACTACGGGGGAACGCAGTCTCACCATTTCGGAACAGGATTCTTCATTAAGAACAGTATGCTTCCGGCGGTTCAGAATATAGAGTTCGTAAACGAAAGACTATCGTACGTTACAATACATACTCGATGGGGAAACACGGTTTTAATAAATGTCTATTCTCCGACCGAGGTGGCTAATGAAAACAAAAAGATATATTCTACGATGAGCTAGAAAGGCTGTTTGACTGATTACAGAAGTATAATTCGAAAATCCTGTTGCTTGATTTCAACGCAAAGGTAGGGAGGGAAGAAAAATGTAGAACTACTATAGGTAGCCTTCACGAAGAGACCAACAACAATGGAGAAAGACTGGTAATTTTCGCGATTTCGAAAAACCTACTGGTAAAGAGCACGTACTTTGAACACAAAGACATACACAAATACACATTTTTATCTCCGTACGGCAAAACTCTCAACCAGATCGATCACGTTTTAGTAGATAGACGAAGACACACCAGAATAATGGGCGTTAGGTCGTACAGAGGAATGGAAGGTGACGCGGACCATCAATTAGTGATCACAAAAGTGAGGGAAACTTATGCATCGCGAGCAGAGAAAGCAATGGGTGAAATCAATTGTAATTCGAAGTTAAACGATTAAATAATTAGAACTTAAAAGCAGATTACTCACTCGAACTCTCAAAAAATAGGTTCGAAATCTTAGCCGACTCGAGTAAAAATAATGATGATATTAATAATTAAATTGATGTAAGTATAGGATGTGGGAGCCAATTCGTGAAACAATTAAGAGCGCAGCGAAGGAACGCGTAGGTGAGAAAAAACCAACCTTGGTTTGATCAAGAATGCCTTAAGCTTCATGAGGAACGAAAACAAGCAAGGCAACGATGGTTAAGTAATAAAAGCGAAGCAAATACCAACCACTACAGTAACGTGAAACTAAAGGCCACACGCTGGTTCATAAACAAAAAGCGAGAAAATCTGACACAGAAGATTCGGGAGATAAAGGAAAACGGGAAGACAAATAACATACGAGATCTATACAAAGGGTTACCAGCCAAGGTTAGGAATTATTAGAAATGAACGTGGAGATCTTCAGGCGCATTTCACTAAAACTGTCAATGTGTGGAAAGTTATTTCGAAGAACTTCTTAATGTAGATAACGGGGAACAAACAGGAATTTGAAATCCATACCGCAGAACCGTGGATACCCGAACTAGCGAGATCGAGATCGAAATGTCGGTAAAGAAATTGAAATTTTTCAAACTACCAGGAATAGACAATATTCCAGCCGAATTAATTAAAGCGGGAGGAACAGCACTAATCAAGGAACTACATACATTGATAAGTACTATATGGAGAAAGGAGGAGCTTCCAAAGGAATGGAAAACATCAATAATCCGATTTACAGAGAAGGCGATAAATTGGACTGTAATAGTTACCGCGGAATCTCGTTACTTCCAACCTGTTACAAGGTATTAAGTAATATTCTCTTAACACGCCTAAGTGTATACGTAGATGAAATAATTGGAGATCACCAATGTGGATTTAGAAGAAATAGATCCACGTTGGACCAGATTTTCGCCTTGAGACTAATTTTGGAGAAGAAATGGGAATACAATGGGACGGTTCATCAGCTATTCATTGATTTTAAGAAAGCATATGATTCTATCAAAAGGGAAAAGTTATACAGTATCCTGATACGATTGGAATTCCGAAAAATTTTGTTCAACTAGTGAAGATGTGTCTCAGTGATCCCATAAGCAGAGCACGAATAGGTAATGATATGTCAGATAGTTTCACGATTCGCAACGGATAGAAACAAGGCGATGTCTTATCACCACTACTGTTTAACTTTGCGTTAGAATATGCATTTTTAAAAATTAAAGGGGACAAAAAGGGACTATCATTGAATGGTTTGAATCAACTGTTCGTATACGCGGATGATGTAGATTTAATAAGGGACGATGTAGATGTACTACAAAGCAACACCGATGTCTTAGTACAAGCGTGCGATGAGATAGGTCTACAGGTAAACATAGATAAAACCAAATACATGATAACAAGCCGAAACACAGAGAATGAAGGAAATAAAAGATAATAATTAGAGATGAGGTCATAGAGAAAGTAAACAAATTTATTACTTGGGAGCATGCCTAACAAACAAAAATGAGGTCATGGAAGAAATAAAAAGTCGCATGTTTCTATTCAGCCCAAAAACTTCTAACATCGCGTTTAATATCAAGGAAATTGAAAATATACAGAACGGTTATTCTGCCGGTAATACTTTACGGTTGCGAAAGTTGGAGTACGCCCTAGCCGATGGACATAAATTACATGTGTTTGAAAATAAGGTTTTGAGAAAGACATACTGGCTGAAACGGGACGAGATGACTGGAGAATGGGGGAGACTGCATAATTAACAACTCCACGGACTGTACGATTCACCAGATGTTGTAAAATAATGAAATCGCGACGACTAAGATGGGCAGGCCATGTAGCTGGGATGGGGTAAAACGAAGATTATATTGTATCCTGGTTAGAAAGCCGGATGGAAGAAGACCGAAACGTCGTTGGGAGGACAATATTAGAAGAGATCTTCGAAAAGTAGGTGTTCGTGATGAAAACTGGCTTGATATTGCCCAGGATAGAATCCAATGGTGAACTTTGTTACTGCGGCGATGAACTTGCGAGTTCCACAAGCCATAGAGTTAGTTAGGGTGGGGCTTTTGGTTACCAGTTCGCCCCGGGATAGGATTTTTTTTGTATGCCTCATAGTAACCAAGAAGACTGTTGAAATGATCTATGTTAGCTGCGTTTGAACTCTTTTATCGCCTACCATGATGAAACAAAAGTAGCTTCAGTGGACGAAGAAGGCTGAGTCTTATTTAGTTTTTTTTTTCTTTTCTTTCGCTTTACATAACATTCTTCTTTTCATTAACTTCTAATCAGTAAATCGTTTGCTTAATATAACTCAACCTTTAAATACTTCCCTTCTTTGTCTGTTTGAGGCGTTGTTTCAGCCAAATTCCAGGTAATGCCAAAATCTTGCTTTAGCTCCTCAGCACGTAAAACCATAAAGCTACAGACCAGTGGAACGTTTAATAGCCAAACCAATCCATAAGGTACTTTCTTTTAGGACAGTATACAAAACGTGTGAACAAAAACTAAACAAACAAACAAAAATACAAAAAAATAAAATTTAAAAAAATGACCATGGGAGCGGAGGAAAGATGAAAACAAGACCCTTACCTTTACAGGAATCTTACCTCAAATTGGGACTACGTGGCGTTTTAATAGCCTTGTATTCACATGGAGTCTTTAATAAGTTCCTAAAAGGTGGAAAATATAAGTTGTTTAGTCAAGTTGGTAACAAAGGGAAGAAAAAAATCTTCTGGAGATTACTAAACAGTTGCAGGCGGAGATTATACTTTGAAGATCCCCCTTTTCCCACATACTTTATCACGAATATATGGTGTACCCGCACTTCTTTTTTTGAGGTCCTTCGTCGTTTGTGGCAACTTGGCACCTGGTTATTCCATGTTGTGTTGCACGTTTCCAAACAAACTTCGTGTTTCCCTTTCTTCCTTCCCGTATGATGATGAAAGCTGCATGAAAATGTAGGAAGGCACGATGGGTGGCTACTGCCAAGCTTGTTAAGTATGAAATACAGTGTTGCCATAAGTGACCTCTTCAAATTATGTATTTTTATCTTTTATAAGAGAAAAATCAACAAATAAGTTCCAGCGGAAAAGGAAATTCCAGCACCAAAAATGAATTTTAGCAGGTGCCTTTAGGCATCTCCTGCTCAGGCCAACAAAACCTTTTTCTTTTCCTTCAAGACAAGTTGATAATTTGCTTTTAAAATTTCCACACTTTTTGATCACTTCTCACAGACAGAATTTGACTTCTATATCATCGATATCTCCCAAAGTAATTGCGCTAGAGTTGCCAAAATTTTTGTCATGTGTACATACTTTGACATTCTAAACATGACGGAAGAAAAAAAATATATAATTATTTTCTGTCCCATCAGTATGTTTGCTTGCTAGAAGATTAACTAGATAAACTAAACGATCCGAGAAACTTATAATTTATCACAGGTACTCATACGTTTCCCTAAGTACGTTTATTTTACCATTCTTTTCTCTCTGTAGATGAAAGTTTTGTATTATTATTATCAAAGGTTAATTCTGTATATTCAAAATACTTGGACAAAATGGGTCAGGGCAGGCGTAAAATACAGTGCTATTCCTGAAAATACAGAACATCTGGCAACTCTGCAGTAGTAGCCCTGATAGACCTACAAAAGAACAAAACTGTTCGGAGGGATGACGTCACAGAATCCTGCTTCTTAGTGCAGGCATTTCATTTTCTGTCAGTGTATAAGCTTAGCGCGGTCCCAAAGATTTTGAGAAATTTATTAATTTTGCCCCTACCATGACTCCTTTGTGGCCCACCACGCGGTTTTTAAAATAATAGTTTCCAATACGGACTAGCGCAGGCATTCCAAGTTTGATATTTTTCAGTTGTTGACTGGGTTAAAAACGAACTGAAGTGCGAATAGTTCGTCTATACCACTCAAAATCTTTGTGTTTACTTAGTTCTCGTAAGTAAACTATTGCATATCTTTATTATTATTATTATTATTATTATTATTATTATTATTATTATTATT
>JAGDQP010015781.1:22408-41924 GCA_022664845.1 Lepisma saccharinum
CGACAATTGCTTTAGTTGCATGAAGCATGTGCATGCGGAGATCGCTGGTAGAAGTTGGAGAGCGGTCACTTCTCAGGGCGGGACTGTTCGGGGGCCCTGACATTTCAATATTTCTTTATCTAAAATTAGTATTTATCTTTGGGGAAAGAGGAGAAGGTCTCAACTTAATTTAAGGCGTAATCCTGGTTTTCATCTGATTTTACACAGGTGAACTCAAAGTAAATCCTCAACCACGATTTGTTGTCGTGAATAAAGCTTCAACCGAAATCCCTTTAAACAACGATAGACGATAGACCGCGACTTTGACCACTAGACCACAAGATCTGGACTTTTATTGGATAGAGCTCAATATTATTTAGATTTGTGGTCATTTTTGTTCCATACATGAATGCGTCTTTTTTCTCTGTAATACGGAATACATCCGATCTTAACCAAACTCGGTGTGGTCGTAGACCTTGGGCCTCAGTAGTTACCATGTGTAGCACTATGCTCTAGACTTTTACCGTTCACAAATTATGAGGGTCCAAAGTTGGAATTTAGATTTTTACATTTTGTGTATCCTGAATTTTCAATAAAAGAACTTAAATCAAGAGAAAAGCAACTTTTTGTTTGTTTGTTTGTGTTTGTTTGATAAAGAAGCAGCTATTTAATAACGCTTCAAAATTTTTCCGTGCTTTACTATCGTCTTGTTTTCCTTTGTTTCCACCGCAATAAGACTTCTTTACACATTTCAAACCGTTCGGAAAATGATACACTACGACATCTGCTTTAGTTCATTAAGAGATAGCATATTAGAGATAGCTCTAGATATGGTTGAGTGGCTACACACAGGGACGGCTTTCATGTTGGTGCCATCTTATTATTTCTATTGTAGTTGACTCGATTCTGTGCTCCGTTTTTAAAGTTGTTTCTTTGAAATTACTTTCTGATTTTGAATGTTTCTCTTTGCAGATACTGACCTATACGATACAATGTTACAATGTAGAGGAAACTGGAATACACTGCAAGTTGACTCTAGTACTAATCACCAAAACAAATTAGCAAAACAGACTCTGAGCTGGGATGATGTTCCCGTTCTGGCAGTTCAATTTTATCCACCGTACCAGCAGCTACCTGCTTTTTCCAACATTTTTTTTTTCAGGCTGCCAAAAGCCGTGGAATCTGTAGAGACCAGTGGGCGTGATCCAGGCTGTTTAATGATCCGTTCTTCTACCATTCAAAGACTTATCTTCTTCTTTCTTCTCTCGTTGCTTCCTCATCCTCTTCTTCCACCTGATGGATCCAACAACCAAAGAGTTGGAAGCCCAGTTTGTCATGCGGTGCGCCGCTACCGTCACGCTTTGGGTCAAAGGTCATTCTCATCCAGACAATCAGCTAGCACGGCATCTGTGAAGCTACCGGCCCAAGTTAGATACTTCTCCTTTCTTTCTCCAAGTGTTGCAAGCTCTTCACTCATTACCATTTTTTTAAAATTCAAACTTCCTACTTTATCTACATAACAAAAACGCATTATAAAGTAGCTGAACCGTTAAACTAATAAAAACAACCAGAAAAGGTTAAACACAACAAGTACTAAAATAAAGGATACACTCATTAAATATTCTATTTTACATACGATACGCAGAAATTAGTCTCAGTGTTGCTCCTTAATGCCTTTGTTCGCCTCGCCTTTGATCTGGGTGTCGTCGAGAGCAGTGAATGACCTTGGGGTAGCTCGAATTTGCAGATATTATCCATTTCCTGCTTTATTAATATTTTATGAACTTTTGTAGACTTATCTTTGTCACATATTTTTCTCTGCTTTTTCTAACGTTTTCTTTTCATCTTTACTTTTATAAGCTTCGCGGTATCTTGACTCACACCCTCCCTTTTTTTGTTCTAGCATTTATAGGCTGCGCAACTACGCTCTAACAAGTCTGAAGGATGACGTACTTTGGCGACTATTTCTTCTGGAAGAAGGGAATTGGAGCATGTAGTGTGTGGCAACAGACTAAATTGTAAGTACTATTCAAACATCCGCCTTGTGGCTCAGCTCTGACAAACCTGAGCTATGTCACGATAGCTGTTGTGTGAACACAATTCGAGCCTATGCTACCTTTCCAGCACAGGTAGGTCCGGATTTACCACTAGACTTACTAGGCCCGGGCCTAAGGGGGCAACTTTCACGTGGGTGTACTTTACAAGGAAAAAATATAAATCTCTATTTAAAGCGCGAGACAATATATTTAGCTAAAACATTAAGGAACATGTCAGGGAAGCGCCAAATACCATCCTCTTTTACCCGGGCAACCGCTCGTACATAACTGACTTACGTTCTGACTGAGGTTTTTCAGTTTCCTTCAGTGTCACAACACGAACCTTAACTAAGACACCGGCCGCTAGCCTACCATACCCCATTCCGATCAGATGAAAAGATAGCTAAAGACTTTTAAAATGTCATAAATATCCTAACCTGTATTTCAAGACAATAGAAACAAGCCTTATTTTTCTCCCTAATTTGACCTTATTTCTTCAGAAAAATTGAATTGAATATTTGCGGGAATTTGAACTTGAATATAATTTTTAATGGTCTTAGGGAACTTTAGCTTAGGCCGGATAGATGATGATGATGAGATGAATTGGTGGAATGAAGAAAGTGGGAGGAAATGGGAGAACTCCGAGAAAACCCACGCACATGGTGTTTGCTACCAGTAAGCCCACATGGTATGATGAGCAGGGATCGACCCGACAACTCCTAGAACCATTGAGCCACCGCGGCCTAAATAGCTACTAGCGGGAGATGTTTTTTGACATTCAAGAGCTGCCCACGTATTCAACGTAGCTAATGGGTTTGTAGTGCCGCTTTTGTTCATTCCTAGGTAAAAAGAAAGTAAAGCTATCCTCTGTGCGATGCGCCGTAAACGTTGCATGGGGATGTGGAGCTAACGCTCCACGTATTCTCGACCTACGGCACGAACTGAAATCGGGTGATCAGTTCCACGCTTGATTGTCTTTACCTCCCAAGGTGCCTAGGAATACCAAGGACAGTATGCTATTAAATTTGATAGGAGGTTGAGTGCACCTCAGAACGCCAGGCATAAGAGCACTGCGAGAAAAATCTCCAATGTCCTGGCCAGGATTTGAACTCGAGCCTCTCGATCCGTAGACAGATGCGCTACCTCCTGAGCCACGGCGAGAGATTGAAAGAAATATAGCATGAGCTTGACTCATATTGGCAAGAGTTTGCGTCAGTTTGTCGACATAACCGTAAGAATGGCTACTTTTCGACACTTCGCCATGTAAAGAATTATTTAAGATTCTCAACTGGCCATTACAGAGTGACAGCACTGGCGCTGCTCACAATTGAGGGAAGCCTAATACTGTGTGTATGATAATAAAACAGACCTCTTCGCACTAAGGAAAGCACATTAAAAGTATCTTGAGGGTAAATAAAATTCTTTTTTTTTTTTTTTTTGGACAATAATTACCAATTGTATTTATGTATCATTAATATTAATGATTTTTGTTTAATTTACTTTAGAGTCCTTTTGTTTGAATAAAAATAGTTTGTATTACCTTCTTGTTTAGGGTAATTAACACATCTTCCACAAGAACCATACAGTAATCTAACTACAAATGATCTTTTTCTACTACGTATTTAATGACGATATTTTTATATTAATAATATTATTATTGAACCATATTTTGTAAATAACCGCATTAGAAGAGTTAAATAATCATTATCTCATTATTATTATTATTAAATGGCGAAAGGACGAAGGAGAGTAATTGAAGATAATGTGAAGGTGGGAAGGGAAAAAGGACGACAGGAGAGCGGGAGTAACGGGAAAAGGAGAGGGCGGAGACGCTGGAAGTCATGGGATTAGGGCGTTTAGGCGCATAAATCCGGCCCTGAGTACAGGTCAACTACTTCTTAACGAGTGTGGTGGTGTGGATGTCTTCCAATGTTTCTTATTCGTAACTGGAGGACTAGAAATAATCACATTCTTGGGATTGATCGGATACAGTTGTCACTGGAGAACGAACTCCAAAATCTTCTTCTTCTTCTCTAGGATATGGTTGCATGCTGTTTATCGCTGGGTTCTTTATTAGATAGTTGAATTTAATTTAAAATGTTATCCTTTTCTGCTTTCACTTGAGAGAGACCATAAAGGATCAGCAGAAATGAGCAGCAATGGCATTTGAATATGAGATCTCCCTTCTATGTTCTCTCTTCAAGTGATTTATTTAGAGGTAATAAATAAAGGAACGCGAAAAGGGAAAAAAATCCCATTGGCAAGAAAACAAGAAAATTGCCCGAAAATAAAGAAATTTTCCTGAGGTGAAATTGTTGGAGTTTCTGAATTTTCAATGTGCTTGGACTTCCCGGCTCTTGAAATTTCCAATTTTTTCCTGGAAATCAATTGGTTGTGAAATAAACGGAATGGGAATTTCCAGTCGAATCGCCTTATTTGGCAGGAATCAGTCCAATTAATCAACACGTTAACTTGATCAATAACTTTAATTTAACATACAAATGATCTTCAGCGCAACCTTTCATGTGAAAGTAAATGGCAAATACATTTCTTCCGCCCATATGACTTGTATGAAGAGTTGCCTACCATGCAGACATTCGGAACAAAATTTTGCAAACTTTGAAGTCCTGTAACCCGTGTTCTGCTAAATTCCAAAAGGTAGTACTACAAAAATGTTCATTTGAACACATCGCCAATACACTGTGGAAATTTCATATTCATTTGCGAGGTCTACCATGACAGTTCCCGTTAAGTCCTAAAGTGCCATTCTCCTGGGACAATTCCTTCACAGCTAGCCATACTACTTCACAACAAACCCGCTTATATCATGGTACTGCAAGGAAATTGCATTATTAGGTTAACATTTGAAAAGGCGTTTGACAGAGTTAATCACAATGTATTACTAGGTAAATTAAATCATTATCACTTCTCTCCGTCCTAGAGTAGGTTCTTGTGTTCTTATCTAACTAATCGCATACAGTCTGTTCCATTTTAAGGTATAACAAATCTGATGAATATACAGTACTGTCAGGAGTCCCGCAAGGTTCGAATCTTGGACCATTCTTATTCCTATTGTTCATTAACGACCTACCTGAATTCATACCAGATAATGAAAATGTGCTATTTGCGGATGATCTCAAAATATATGCTAAAATTAATTCTATGGAAGATGCCATAAAACTACAGCATAGTTTAGACAACTTTACTAACTGGTGTGCTATCAATCAACTTTCAGTCAATATGAAGAAATTTAAAGTTTTATCATTCAGTAGAAATAAAACTATTTATATAGATTTAATTATGAAATTCATAAGTATGCATTAAGTAGGACCGACGTAGTTAAAGATTTAAGTGTCACGTTTGATAGGAAATTGACGTTTAACAGTCTCATAACAAATATTACAAATGAAGCTTTTAAAATTCTAGGATTTGTAATAAGGATGGGAAGAGAGTTTAATAACATTTCTACATTAGAGAAAATATACTATGCCTGTGTTCGTCCAAAATTAGAATATGCTTCCACTATTTGGAATCCCCGTCAACTAAAATAGTGGCAAGAGCTAGAGAAAATTCAATAAAAAAAATCTTAAATTTCTAACCTATAAAGTAATTCGTATTAATGTTACTAACGTATTTGACTCACCCCAAACCAACGGGAGGGTTCTCTAGAGAATTGGTGAGTTTCTGAGCACTGAATCTACAGTTTTTGGTAAAGATGGCTGCGAACCACTCCGTTCAATGGACCCAGGCTGTTGTTGTTTTTGTAGCATTAGTTGTAGTAGTTGAAGTACAAATGTTAGTGATGCTGACATATTTCATTCATCCCGCTCCAACGGGCGGAGAAATCACCTAGAAAATAAATAAATAAAATTCATATTATTTATTTCATTTAATTCAAGTTTTTATTGATTTCATTTATTTATTTATTGGCTCATCTGATCTTATGCAATCAGCCTGACGTTTCAATTGAAGAAAGTGAATTATGGACAATTTGGAAAGGTCGACTACTAGATGTAGGTACTTGTAAAAACAATTTTGTTCTTTCATAGAAACGTGCTTCATCCTGTACGGATACGTAACAAGCATTTATAAACGTCTCGTTGTATGCGATTATATGACAATATAAACAAAGAATTCTCAGAAATGTCTATCCTTTCACTTCTTTTCTTATCGCTAAGAACATAGTAAAAAATTGTAAATAATAATAAGGTAAATTTGAAAAAGAGGTGTAATATTTATCTGAATAATAGTCAAGAAATGTCTTTGTCTGAACATTTGGGAGTTAAAAGGTTTCTTATTTTCATCAGAACGTCATTGGAAGTTACAGAGCCTGGCTTGCCTGGCTTTTATCAGGAAAGTTTCTAAAATGTTGTAGCAATTTAATATTTATGCTGTCGGTGAAGGAAAGAAAGGGAAGATAACGGTCCTGGACTTATTTTGAGACACCATTCCACTATTCGCCTGGTGCAATTAACAAACAGCGGGAACCACTTAAAATACCAGGGAAACAGCAGTGGTTAAAATAATTCTCATGTCGTCCATTTTGAGTGAATGGTTTGTTTTTTGTCAGTTGCACTAGGAGAATTCTGGAATAGTGTTTTTTTGAGTATTGATCCATTGAATTTGGTCATTATGCTATTGAAACCACTATTTTTAACTGAGAAGTAGATCAAAAGTTGATAGATGTAAAACAAGTTTTTATTGGAGTTATTGCCTAGAATCTAGTTGATTTATTGGCTTCAACTTATCGGTTACATGCTCCTGGCGTACAACAAAAATTTCATCGTGCTTCTAGTGTATAAGCAGGGTCTCCAAAACAAGGATATAACATATTTTAGGGAAGAGGAGGAGTAAAAGATGAGCGGAAATTGCAGGAAGAGAACTCAGGCACTGAATTTAAAAGACAGATAAAATATTGTTTCCTTGTCTAAACTAAGCAACAACCACTTAGATGGTCTACATAACGAACTACAAAGTGTCAGAAAATGGTGGCATATTGTCATACATCATCATTCTTTAAGGGAAATTTATGAATATAATCATGGTGCGATTTACGGCCGGGGATGGGGGGGGGGGACAATGGAATGTATTTGTTCCTGGCTGCTAACAAGAATTCACTATCCCAGGAAGGGATGAAATTGTCCCCCTATAACACGTTATGGCTTTCTTTTCACGAACTTGCAATGAGACTGGTAAGTTTATGTGCTCTAATTATAAAAAAAATTCCAAACATACGTGTCTAAAGAAAAAAAAATATGTTGTGTGTAAACAAAGATTTTATTACCGGTGTTACAGCTAGTACTTTCGAAAACTTACATGAGAAAATCACTTATCACGGTAAAAGTAGAGTTATTAAATTCTAAGTTTAATAACTAGGGAGTTGTTTAAAGATAAAATCTACCTATCCAGATTTCGTGTTTTGAACTTACAATGAATCAGAGTTTTTCTATTTACAGCTTTTTCTTCAGTTTAGAAAAGTAACACTCGTATATTTATGCATATTTACAGGTCTAATTGTTCATAGTATTCCACTTTATGTTGTAAGCAGTTTTCCTGTATTTTAACGTTTAAGTCGTTGTTGCTATTTATGTGACCAGGCAGTGGGTAAAATTTGATTTTTTTTTTTTCCGAAAAAGTATGTTTTGTCTTGTTTTGGAAAATACATTATTTCTCGTGTTGTATGGATTATTGTCGAGTCACAACATTTGTATTTTAACGTTTGTAAAAGTTAATGCAATACTCAAATTCTTGTTATGAGAATTCCAATAGATTTTATGATCATCCAAAAAAGAAGTGGGAGAAATGTAGATACTTTCCTCTAAATGTATGGGAATGTTAGAGAAATAAATACCAAAAAGGGAAGACAGCCGTATCAAAAATAGCACTTGGCTGTTAGGCTATGGCCTGGGAAATGATTAGGACTGTTTCCATACCATCCCTCCTCACGAGAATAGTATTTAAAATGTCAATGTCTCAAACATAATATTTCAAGCACTTTGCGAGATAATGTTGATTATTATACGCTTTTTATTAACTTACTCTGTAAACATGTTTCATCTCTGGTACAAATCTTGTAGGACCTAATTGATTTTTAACACACTTTTCATTATCCGATTTCTTTTTTAAAAAAATAAACTTTCCTTCTTCCGATGACGATATGATATTCAATCATTAGATATACGACAGAATAATCCAGTTAACTGTAATTAATTAAAAAAATAATTATTTAGACTTCTTTATCCTAAAATAAATACTAACCTGTAACGATGTTGGGTTTTGACTAGTTGAAGAACACATTAGGATTTGGGTGTGCGAATTAAAAATAAAACACTTAAAAAAAAATTGACTAAAAATAAAAAATAAAAAATTTATGAATCAGAAAATAAGAGTGTGGGTGCTCTTGCTAACCTTATCATAAAGTCATAATATCTAAGAGCAACCACATTTTTATTTTCCGAATCTTAAATTTATTATTTTTTACTTTTTAGTCCATTTTTCTTTGCTTAAAAAAAGCGTGTTTTTTTCAAAAAATCCTTTTTTATTTTTTTTAAAAATTCAGAGTATTTCAAGTTGCATTGCTAAAGACATAAACATGAACATTAAAAAAATATCTAAAATAATTTTCCATGCAACAGATTTATGTGGGTCATTTTAAAACTACAAACTAAAATACTATTGAAAACCCTAAGATGAAGCGACATTGTGTGTGTTTTCTTTTATATCAATTTTATTCAAAACTAAATAGAAACCAAGTATTATACAGAACACAAACAATATTTTAAGAAGATAGGAAACATACTTTCTCTTTAGTCCTCTCTTGAACAATGTGTACGCCAGAAGCACGACAAGAAAGGTTTTGACGCCAGTGGCACGATCATTACTTGTACGCCAGGAACACGACACGATCTTATCATTCATATCTTGTTTCAAGCAGTTATACGTCTCCTCCCCAAGCATAAAACTACTTCCGCTCACGAAAACGTATCATTAAACTTCGATGCGTTGTATCTTTGGGCTTTGCTGTATCTGCAGCTATAGGTCGGCTTCGTCCTTCACCTTTCACTTGTCTTTAGAAGAAGGAACTCGAGACGTTACGACCAGAACCTTACTCTATAGATGCCATCCCAGCATTCGCCTCATGAAACTAATGAAAACCTTGGAAGATCTCTCACTCAAGATGACCGGCAGCAGAACTCGAACCTACGTGCCCCTCAGTGTCGATCCCAACTCCTAAGTTCTTTACTGTAATCGCTAGCCCACAAAAGGTGGATCCATTACTAATATCATATTTCCTGTATAGAACCGATTGCCGATAGTGTTCAACTTCTCCTCTCCCAAGGATATTAAAAATGATCCCCGAAAGAAGTTTCTCTAAAAGAAACACCGTTCTTCTATCTCCTGCACGATCATGAATATATACACGAGTGTGATTGAAGAACACATAGTTTATTAGCAATCAAAGTTCACATAATCACCATAAAAAGTGGTTTTATCCTCCCCTTTAAAATATTCACTAATTCGTCGCACATTAATATTCTTTGGATGTGAAACTGAAGACATGATATTTTACTCCTTAACTAAATCAGTAACCGAATACTTATAAAATATCATAGGCCAATGCACGAAAATTCGGCATTACGGAGTAGTTACACTGGTTTTCTCTTTGCAACAAGCAACCTGAAGGCACAACACAATGGAAACAGAAGAGAAGAAGAAGAAAACCAACAATGGTCCTCATGCTTCTTTGCAGCATTACGTCATATAAGCAAATGAAGCGAACATCACTTCACATTAAACCGGAACAAAGTCGGGACCAATACCTACTAATCAGTGTCTCATGATTAGTGTATTCTAGTATTCAGATAGTCGTGAGACAATCCTCTGGACCGTTGAATCATGATGTCAAGGTAGAGGATCGCAAAAGGATATAATTATGGCGAATTTCAGATGTTGCAAGCAACGGTGCTAGATGACAACTTCTTGTTATCACGCACCCGCAATGGATGGAACCAGGCAGTTGAATGTTGTTCTTCTTGCTAGGGATTGTCTGTCGTTTCGCTGACATTGCAACCAAACCACCTGCAGGATTGCTAAAGCCTCAATCATCCATCTATATTTTCTTCTCTTGTTCTCAAAGATAGTGTTTGAAATATTATTCATTAAGAATGGGATTTGTATTTCCGCAAACTTTATGAATTGACTCTCTACGATATGTAAGATTAAGGAAGAGAGAGATTAAATTTATTACCCACGAATAAGTCTTTCTGTTTTATTTTGAATTGAATTGAGTTGATTTGTGGTCTTAGACAACTTTAGCTCAAGTCCAGGTAGAGTACAGGAGAGGACGTGGAAAAGAATTTGGTCAGGGCCTAGTTTCACGGTACCACTGAGGCATTAGTAGGCATGGTACCGAGACCGAGACTGAGACTAAGGTACAGGAATCGAGACGAGACCGAGACACTATGCATCGAGACTTACTCGAGACGAGACCAAGACCGAGACTTATCCCTCGAGACGAGATCGAGACTTGCCTTTCGAGACTCTCTTCTCGATCGAGATTATAAGCTTTATTCTCATGTATGTCAATAACATTAATTTATTGCTTTTGTTGATGTTATTTCATATTAGAAGTATTGTGACAATTAGTTTCATTCTGAAAAAAAAAATGACATGTTATATTGTAGTTTTAAAAATATGACTGCAAGTCATATAAGTAGTGAAGTTATCAATGCCAAACTATTTTCTGTTGTCTTTCAATAATAATAATAATAATAATAATAATAATAATAATAATAATAATAATAATAATAATAATAATAATAAAAGTGTTGGAGATTGATTCGGGGACGAATAAATATAAATATTTATTTTCTTCTGACAATTTTCATTCCCATGCATTCTCCCTTCTGATAGTCTTTTACTTCTGTTGACACTCTCCCATCTATATCTGCTTCTGCTAGAATGATCCCGTAAAGACTGTGAAGCATATGTCAAGAAGTCAAACTGCCTAAATTGTAATATAGATCTTTTCTTACACCATTTGCTCATAATATTTTTAGAAAATGGAAAGATTTTTGCAATATTAACCGGTACCTCAGAAACGATGGAGACACTCTAATATTATATTATATATATATAGTTTGGAAACAAGTAAGTCGGAGCTCAGTCGTGAGACAATTCCTGAATCGAAAGTTGTCGACAGACGGATATAGAGGGGATACAAGATTGTACATAGTATGCCTTAGACACAGTAAAGTTATTTTTTTACCTATTAAGCTATGCTTTGCTAAGGTTGTTGGAATGATATTTTAATCTGTTAACATGGCATATAATGTTAACATCTGTTAACATGACTTTGTACAGGTTTAATGTGAAGTGATGTTCGCTTCATTTGCTTATATGACGTAATGCTGCTGCATGTTTGAAATATCAATGTGCTTATTTCAGTTTCTAAGATTCGCAATATGCTATTTGAAAATAGCGCCTACTTGGAACACACTTTCTTCTTTCCTTTTTCCTTTAATGTATGGGCGTACAGTTGTAATTCATACCTATGAATTGGTTCTTTTAATCAGTCAAGAGCAGTATTGTAAATTAATTGATTTGTGTGGCTGTGGAGTTTGGTAAATGCTATTTTCAATTTCATTGTATTTGATTACTTCCTTGTACGTACAAAAGTTCACAATAAGTAAAATTTTTGTCATGTACTGTACACTGTTAAAAATTTTGTTAACGTTGATAAGAATTCTCAGGGAAGTTTCGCAGAAATTTTAGTATTTCGTGTTGTTCCATTGTAATGGAGGAAAACTGAGAGACTTTTCGTATGATTATCTGGATATTTTTCGTTTTCAGCTCTGCACATGCCCAGAATGAGACAACTGCTTCTTATCGAAGCTGTACATGCTATGTTGATAAATAGTTTGCTGCCGCCATTTTGTCAGTTCTTATTTTGGTAGAAATTGGAAATCTTTTGAGTAAATGGGAATATGGAACCCTAATTGACAATTTCTTTAAAAATATATTAAAATGTGACGCACGTGGGATCAACTTAGTTTGTGTCCTCGGGACTCAGGCAACATAGTTTTAAATTTAACACTCCAAACTGTTTGTTTTAACTGGAAATTTAGGGAGGTCAGTACGACGCTAGACTTCCGAGTAAAGAACCCGTGTTCAAATCTTCTTCAGACTTCCGTTTTTTTTTCCCCTATGGTTGCCTAGCTTTTCTCAAGAATGTTTCGGAAAATTTTTAACAATGTACAGTCATTAAATTTCTATAACTCTGGTAGAAAATTTCGACTAAAATATATACTTTTTATTTTTAACATAACAGTTATTCAGTCAATTTAAATATAATTTAGAAATAGCAGAACTTAATATTACGTATACCAATTTCGCAATTTGTGGTATAACATGGATCCGTTTCCATAATAGATATTTTCATGTGTCTCGCTTACCATTAGGTATTCTATATATCCTAACTAAAGCTTTATATTACTTTAAAACCGTATCTGTGCCTCTCTATTTCAGAATATTATTTATAATCTAAATCCCAAAACAACATATGTTTACATATGCCTATGTTAATAGCATATTGCAATGTTCCGTGTATCTACTCACACGCGCACATTATGTAAACAGAACAGTGTTTATAAACATACATGTGACAAGTGATGTAACCACAACAAACAGTAAAGTGACACAAACATTAGCAGACGACAAGAACAAACTCATCATGGATACAACAGATGGGGTTGCTATCAACATGCAGAGGGAGGAGGGACTTTGAGGACCGCGCCCAAAAAGAAGACTATAAAACTACGATGCACCAGCTATAGAGTATCACTTACTCCTGGGTGGTCAACTCCTCTCCTTTTACCTATTCACAGAAGGCATCGCCTCTGGAACACCCTGATACACTTAAGGCATCGCTTCTGGTATCATCCCCACATATACAGAAGGCATCGCTTCTGGTACATCTTAGACACACAGAAAGCAACGCTTCCGGTGTCTTCCTTACATGCACAGAAGGCATCGCTTCTGGCACGACACCTCATCCTAGACCCCTCTTTGGAGAAAACACCCAAAGAAGAAGACGTCTAAGAATGTTCTTTAAAAAGCCCTATGTTAAAGTTATTTTACAGGACGACCTGAGAGCCATTTTTATATATATATAGATTTTCGTATCCTCATCTTTATCTAATACTGTATATTGTATATAGTTAAAGCCCCGTTGGTTCGCACTGGGAAGAATGAATAAATATGAAATATAGTTAAAGAACCAAGCAGACTGTTAATGAACAAGAGACATAAAAGAGGACCAAAATAAGACCTCTCAGATACGCCGAGGTAACAACCATAGAAGAAGATTGCCCAAGTTGTTGGCGTGTGCTTAAGAAGCCTTCTATAAACTGTAAGACATCCAGATAAACCATTAATTCAACTTAGTAAAAAAAAATATATATTATTAATTTTGTCGAAAGCTTTGTTAAAATCTATGTACATGACACCCATAGACTTCTTGCTATTCACTGCATCTACAACATCTTAAAAAAAAAGCGAGTTTGTCAGAGACCATCTCCCTAAAAAACCGTGTTAGAAAGGAGTAATTAATAAATGAGAAAACATAGGAAATGGATTTCTTAGTATTTGAGAAAATGAGAACAGAATTTGCACGAGACATTTTAATCACTCCTTAGACTTTCTATAGACTATACTGAAAAAAACTAAGGCTCCCTTCCAGATATGCTGATATTCTCCCTCTAGCAATACTGAAAAAAAAAAAAACAGAGCAGTAATTAATGCAGAAGCACAGTCTTTTATGATATGGATAAGTTTTTTAAAATTTCTTTAACAATATCCAGATACAGCCAAATTTCGGCCATTTTATACTGGATATATTTGATGATACTAATAACAAGGGGAAGGATATGGAAGGATTCAACCCTTGCCTTATTCAATTTACCAGCGGTCTGCTTTGATCGAGGGAAACGAGAAACAAAACTCGGTATGGCCGGCATAGTGAATCGAAACCGGTCCTCCCTACTACAAGGAGAGCACCTCATCGACTGCTCTACCTCGGCGATACATTTTTTTTGTCTTTTACTAGTACCTGCGTCATCAACTCGCCTCAACGTCGAGGAACTACGTCCATCAGTGAGGATATATCCCAGGGATATAGCTGCGGTAGATAATGAGTAATAAGTAACAACCTTTATTATAGATTTCATCCCGACATCCCTCTGGTGGTACTGACTTAGAGGAAACCGCGAGGTCAAACTTTATGCCAGACAAGAATAACTCGATAATCGTAACCTTAAAATGTTGTAAAGATATTAATATTATATAACAGTGTTGAATAAGTAGCCCGTTTGCAGTAATAAGTTTACTACATGTAATTAGTAAATACTCCAAAGGATGGCGCTCGCGCAAGTCAATTTCAGTAATTCCTTTTGTCACTTCTACTAAATATTTTAAAGAAACTTTTAAAACGAATTAACTGTTATTTTAGATAGAAGCAGATAGTAAATTATTTGTTATTAACCAACATTTGTTTTTATAATTATATGATACGCAAAATCAGTAGCCATCGAAGTTTATTGTATGCTTCTGTATAAACCTAACACCTGACGGGCCCATGGCCGTTAGAACATAAATTAGTGAGATATATCTTCTGTGACAATAAAGTAAATGTCATTTTCAGCCACGTGATTTTTAGTTTCGGTTTCGTGGGATTCCACAAGTGACTACTTCTCGCATGAGGAGTAGAACTTGCGGTGTGAATGAATTGAAGCGCGGGCATATTTCCATTAATTACCCTCCTCTCCCATTGCTGACTGTAGGTGACCTTTACTCGCGTCGAGGCACGGAACCTGCACTCCTAAACGTTTCACAATCTGTGGGCCGCGGGCGACCGTATCTCCTCGGAGGTCCGGAACCAGTAGCTCATCTTCCCAGGTTTACAACCTGTGGGCCGCGGGCGACCATATCTCTTCGGAGGTCTGGAACCAGTAGCTCATACTACCTTTCCGCAACCTGTGGGCCGCGGGCGACCGATTCTCTTCGGAGGCTCGGAACCAGTAGCTCATACGCATTGGTCCATTCTTGAGGGATAACCTCCCTGGGCGACTGTTTCTCTTCGTGAGGAGAGGAACTCAGAGAGCTTGGTCTCTTATCATAGCAGTTCCATCACTTCACCTTATCCCCAGTGTGTCTCGCTTGCCCACTGCGGTACGGAGGCTAACAGCTAAACTGGACTGTTAGAATTATGTTTCAATAATAATTATAAAAATAACGTACCCACTTCATGTAGTCTACGTGATATGGCAGCAGATTTCGAAGCGGCACGCAGGTTCGAGTCTTGCTGACAAAATATTTAAATGTTCCAGGGTTGTCCTGTTCATCAGTCTAATGCTGGTATAGCTAGACTAAGACCTTAGCCGCTACCTTTCATCTTCCTGTCCACGGAAATCATCTCTCACGCACGTGACAGGCTGCCCATAAATGTGGTTAAAATTCTGAAAAAAAAAATATAAAAGCGAATTGCGATTCTTGCTTTAGATATGTATGCGTTTTTAAATCTGATAACGTTGTCTGCTTAGCAATTAGTGGTGTCGCTAACCCACAACAAAGAGTCTTAGTGAAATGAAAAAGATCTTTAATTCAAGGACCGGGAAAGACAGTTTACTTGCAAAACAAAATTTCACAGAATTTTATACGCGGAACTAAGATTAACTTTGCGAAGACTAGAGTTGTCATAAGCATAGCAAACTCATCTTCAAGAAATAAGATGCACTCTCACTTAATCATATTCTGTATGGAAAAGGGAATCTT
Source organism: Lepisma saccharinum (assembly GCA_022664845.1). Taxonomy (NCBI): domain Eukaryota; kingdom Metazoa; phylum Arthropoda; class Insecta; order Zygentoma; family Lepismatidae; genus Lepisma; species Lepisma saccharinum. Next base: position 38,254 of record JAGDQP010015781.1, read on the forward strand.
CTGATAGCATAATCTTAGCTAACTTACCTGTTAAAACGCATACAAGATAGGAGTGGTCGAGGAAAAAGTTCTCTTTAAAAACAAAAAGGGTATCAAAATATGAACCTATTTGGCAGGAGCCCTCTTTTAATTCACAATAAATCAACGGGCGAAAGAAGATTCGGCCGTAATTACTATGATTAAGAAGTGATTAGTTCGTTTAAAAGCCACTGTGCTAAAGATGACGGCACTGTTATTTTTTTTTTCTCCCTCGACATAGCTAGGGCGTCGTTACGTCACCGCAAATCAAATGCATGGAAGAGTAATGAATACACATGTCCAGGTATAACAATGGGCCGACAAGAGACCTCTTGCAACAAGTAGCCTTAAAAATAAATTATTACCTCCAACAGACATGAAAAGAAAATCAGATCTAAATAGCGATTCTTAGTCAACAATGCTACTACCTAATAATGGATGAAGGCGGCCATATGTAGAGGTGAGAACACATCAGTCAAGCTACCGAGGCCATTCGTCTCATTATAATTCATTGGTGTCGTTAATATTATACACCCTGTCAGATTGAAAAATCCAGGTTTATTATGTATTCTATACATGCAGTTGAAAGTACAATGAAGTATCGTACCGTGTCTTCTGATACCAGAAGAATTTGTCATGTGCAAAAACTCACCTTATAATTAAAATTGCTCGGAGAATTTCGTTCATCTGAAGATTATTGTGTGGTTCTCTTACACTATAATTATTGGCGGCGATTATAGAGCAACTTATTTTTGTGTATTGCCTGTTCAGTGTTGCACACTGTAAGACAAGAATCAATGGACAAACACTTCAATGAAAATGGAAAGAACTGTTCCCAGTGTTTCTTTCAGAAGATTTCGTTCGGGGGGGGGGGGCCTCACGGAAATTATAATAATTAATGTATATTGACTCCAATGTACTAAAACATCAAATAACAATAGTATTTCTTAACAATATGTCGTACTTCCTTAGTTAACCTCAAAATAACATGAACAAAGTTTATAGAATGTGCCATTATACACGTATTGCGGTTGAAAACCCCCGGGGAGACAAAGCCCCCCATCCCCCCCGAAAGCATGACTGAAGGAAACAGTGTCTGTTTTGGCTTTGTCTCAACTCTTCAGATTTTATTTCAGGAAAGATTGGCTATCCTGATTATTGTTTCTTCTATTTAAATCTATTTCTTAACCGAAACCTTTGATGGTAAGACATCGTATTCAAACCCGAATTCCCAGAAACACAGAAGACTAAAGCCAAAGCCAATTTGCTTTTAGATTTGTTGATAATAACGAGTACATACTTATATATTAGAACTGTACTTTCCAAGAAAGTTTAGAGTTGGTTGCACCAATGGAAATCTGGAACTTATTGAATAAAATAAAAATTGCTAGTTGATATATTGCTAGTGTAATTCCATAGCACGGTTTCTAATAGGAATAAAGGTTATGAGTTAGTGAATTTCAATGTATGAAGGAGTACTTAATTGTATAGTTAATTGTAATGCTGATTGCTAAATATCTTGAATTTATCTCTCTTATGTGTATGAAAAGTATCTGTTTACTTCACTATAGCCAATATACCTTGGAGCTCGCACTGTAAATGGAACAAGTCTTAGGGCATATAATGATCATTTGCTGTTTACTCAACACTCTAATCCAAATATTTTTGGTATCTTAAAAAACATATGAAGCATTCAGATGAAATTTCTGCACATCGTCATAAATCCTATTCTCTATTCTTTCATTTAATACATGTTTCATTCTCCATATCTGAATACTCTGGTAACTGAAGGTTTTAAAATGATACGAGTCTAAAAAAACATAATGTATGTATCTTTTTGTTAATCCTATCGATTTGCAGGCAATAATTAAATCACATCCGTGCCAAAGGGTACGGAAAATCACCTGGAAGTTGTTCAGTGGATGCCGTATGTACCGCTAACCAAGGAACACGTGGCTCGTCACCATGTATTAATACACGTGTAATATCCTTCACAGGAACAAACGGGAAAATTTCTGCTGCGCTTCTTGAGAATCTTGACTATACTTCTTTTCTGATAAATATGTACCATAATTAATACATGACTAATGATTTGGTGAAGTATATACCTTATTGCGTATGTGTAAATATACTTTACAACCGGTATGGTCGCGACTGATTTATAGAACCACTTCTCGTTTGAGAAGAAATAATAAAGATACAAATATATCATCATCATATTCAGCCATTTTCCGTCCACTGCTGGATGAAGGCCTACCCATTTTCTTTCCACATATCTCGGTCTGCTGATATCCTCATCCATGCAGCTCCTGAAAAAACGCTTGATTTCATCTACCCATCTTGCATTTGGACGTCGTCTCGGTCGTTTCTTTTCTCTAGGAATCCAATGTAGTACATTTGTCGTCCACCTTCCATCTGTTCGTCTATCTATGTGACCGACGCATTTCCACTTCCGCTACTTCGCAGTCTTGATTACATCCTTTACCTTTGTTTGTGCGCGAATCCATTCATTTGTCTTTCTGTCACTCCTGGTTATTCCTAGCATGCATCTCTCCATTGCCCTTTGTGTGACTCTCAATCGTTGAGTCTTTTGCACATTCAATGTCCAAGTTTCGCAGCAGCACATCATCACAGGTAAGACACATTGATTATAAACTTTACGCTTCAGACACATTGGTAGTTTGCTTTTGAAAATAAAGTGTAGTCTTCCAAACGAACTCCACACAATTTTACATCTTCTATTTGTTTCATCAGTCAACTTTGCATTCGATGTTTTGAGCTGGCCTAGGTAAACATACTCATACACTATGCCTATTGTCTCTCCGCTAATCTTTATTTCCCTTTTTTCAGCATGTTGATTATATATTACCTTTGTTTTACTTAAATTCATTTTAAGGTCTATTTTCGAACTCTCATTATTCAGTTCTTCCATTCTGGTTTGTAGTTCTTCCGCATTTGATGCAAACAGGACTATATCATCAGCGAATCGTAGGTGATGAAGATACTCGCCATTAATTTTAATTCCAACTTCATCCCAGTTTAAATTTTCGAACGCTCTCTCCAGGAGCGCACAAAAAAGTTTTGGGGAAATTGAATCTCCTTGCCTTACCCCTTTTCCAACTTTAAATTTTTCACTTTCTTGATGTAGTCTAATGACAGATGTGGCAGTCGAATAAATGTTTCGCAGTAGCTCGATGTACGCAGTTTTGATGCCTTGATGTTCAAGTGATTTAAGTACTGCTGACAAGGAGAATAAATCGAAAGCTTTTTCGAAATCTAGGAATCCCAAACGTAGTGTAAGTTCATATTAATTAGTCCTTTCCATAACTTCATTCAATGTTTGTATGTGGTCCATTGTGCTAAATCCACGACGAAATCTGGCTTGTTTCCTTCCCTGATTAAAATCCAAGTCACTTTAAACACGATTCAAAATAACCTTGGTGAACATTTTGTATAATACTGACAGTAAACTAATTGGTCTGTAGTTTTCGACGCGTTCTTTGTCCCCTTTCTTGTACAACAAAATTATAACAGCATTATTCCAACTTCTGGGTATTTCTCTCTTCCTCAGGCACATTGAGAATAATTGAGCAAGTTCCTCTTTCATCTTTTCACCTCCCCATTTAAACATCTCTGCTGTGAGTCCATCTTCT
>JAGDQP010015782.1:0-19720 GCA_022664845.1 Lepisma saccharinum
ATTTCTGTTTCCTAAGAATGTACATTGACAATGAGTTTTTCAATGGATAAAAATACAGCAACTTTAATGGATTAATGAAGTGTAAAATATTATTTTCTTTCCGTAAGTTATATATTTCAGTTTCATTAGATAATTAAACTTAAACCGCTGGCTTAAACAGCTGTCTTAAGTTTAATTAAAACATTCGTTATTTTATTTTCTTGCTTCTTACTTTGACATGAACTTGCTATTATTTCCCGAATGATTATCAAAAACTGCTTGGAAATGATTACTGCATTTGCTATTCTTCTTTAATATTCTCTTTTGTCTAGTTACTTAATTTCTAATCAAGTTACTTTCATCTCTTAGAATTTCATTCTGTGGATTTTGCTTAATAAGCTTATGTAAAAATCTCTACACTTATTAAAAGTAAGGGAGGCTTATTTACTCATGTTTTTTTTATTGTATTTAGTATAAAAATATTGATTTTTGTAATCCGAGGTTTATGCAGTTAGTCAAAATCAATGTAGTATTTGTAAATCTTACTAACCCCAAATGTGACATTTAAATTATCAAAATATTATGCCACCCTTACGTTATCAATATGCACGTAATCAATTTTACGTAAGTATACACATAATCAATATGCACGTAAGTAATTAAGAAGCTTAAGAATACCACTCTTGTGGATACGATAACGTGTCAATGGCTGTGCTTAGAAAATCTGCACATATTATTGCATGCCCTTTAGCACATATCATAAATGAATCTTTTAAACAAGGCATATTTCCACACTATCTAAAAACAATCATTGTCAAACCTCTATTCACAAAAGGAAATTAAAATTATATTAAAAATTACCGTCCGATATTTACTACTTCTGCGTTCTCAAAAATATTTGAAACCGTGATGTGTGATAGAATTAAAAATCAATCCTCATGTAACAACGTAATATCTCGGTCCCAACATGGGTTTCGTGGAAGAAAATGAACTTTAACCATACTATCAGATTCTCTTGAAGACATTATAAATACGTTAGATAAGTAGGAAAATTCGTTTTGTATTTTTTGTGAAATAAGCAAATATTTTGATAGTGTAAACCACAAAATATTACTCGGTAAATTGTATAGTTATGGCATACGAGGAAAACCCTTATCCTGGCTTGAATCTCCTTTATTCAACAGAGCACGGATAGTAGAAATTAGTCATATTAACGGAAGAATGGGTTTAATCGTTAAAATTCTTTCTTTTCCGACAAAATTAAAAGTTGGAGTTCCACAGTGTTCTGTACTCGGACCACTAATGTTCTTAATATACATCAATGATCTTCCTCAACATGTCACACAAGGAAATACAGTTCTTTATGCAGATAATACAAATGCACTTATCAAGTCCGACATAATAAATCTCCAACCACAGATAAACACAACGGTATATCAATTGGAAACCTAATTTGAAAATAATCAACTAAAATTAAACAATGAAACGACGAAATGCATCTTTTTCCATAATAACCAACAAAAGATCAGTTGAACACAAAAAATAAGTATATTGAATATAGAAATTACATGCTCTAAATCTACAAAATTCTTTTGTGTGACAATTGATAAGGAATTAAAGTGGAAAGAGCATGTGGATACATTATGTGATAAACTCTCTTTAATAATCTTTTAATTAGATCTTTGGTACCTGTTTTAAATAGAAATACTATATCAACCGTCTATCTCGCCATATTTGAATCACAATGGAGTGGCTTTTGGGAGCTACTCTCCGAAAAGACAGAAACCATTTATATGTCAAAAGCAAGTATTAAGAGCAATAACCGGTAAACATAATGTAAAAGACTATTTCGCGGATTAAATATGTTAACTTTTTCTACGCTATACATATATGAAGTTCTTGTTATGATGTATAATAACATTGAACATTTAAACAACAACTGAAATAAACACAATCAAAATACAAGACATAATCAAGACCTATTTCTGCCGGATCACAAAACAGCCAAGTATTCGAGATCTCAATATTATATGAGCATTAAGTTAGTTAATAAACTACCTATAAATATTAAACAGACCAAAATTAGGAAGTTTTAAAACAATGTTAAGAATACTACTCGTTGAGCAATGCTAATACAGCGTGGAAAAAGTTTTGGAAACAACAACAAGTTGAAAGAGCAAATGAGTGGTAGTTAGTATAATATTGATATTGTCTTTTTGGAAATGTATTTTGTAGTATATATTATTCTGCATTCATTGTCGCGTATTATAAAATATGTTATCCACAATTGATTTGTAGCTTGCATAATCTCTTTGTTGTATTCGTTTTGATGTATTTGGTTTCTGACTTGCATCGTGTGTGTATGTATTGTACAATTTAATGTCCATGTAATATTTCCATTAATAACTTTAGGGTTCTGGTAATATATGTTTATTGTGCCCTGTATGTATGTACGTGGGTGTTGCTTTGTGTACTTTTTACTCTTAATGTCATCACGACACGGAAAACAATTGACTGCAATGTCTGATGTACATGTCTGTGTATGGATGTATGTATATGTATGTATGCACAATATATGTTACAGAACTGTCATGTTCTATACCAGTTTTCATTATGCATGTACCTGGTCCAATGAACGCAAATAAATCTAATCTAATCTACGTTTTTATTTTTTGGGAATTTTATTGGATTTAGGATACTCAATGTAAGCCAGTTAGGCACACTAATACTAGAATACTGTTTATTTTTAAATTACGTATGAATTATTTTGTTGAAATGTCAATTAATGAACAAATATTTTCCTTAACTCTCGTTGGGTGTTTTATGAATTTATTCTGTGACCTTTAGGCATCTCAGACACAGGTTGGCATAGGGTGGAGGAGAAGATAGTTGAAGGCAGTCGGATAAGGCCTAGTTAGTAGGTATCATACCGCATTTTTCTGGTGTGACTGAAGAATAACTCTGGAAAGCCTCAGTTAGGATGGGTGGTCGCTGAGATCATTACCATGACCATCTGGTTGCTCAGCCAACGTTCTACCTTGAGTATTTTGTATTTAGTTGTTAATAATACGTTGCTAGGAAGTATTTATACACTATCGTTACGTTTTCATATAACTTATGAACAACTACATATTTAATTAGATTATTGGAATAGAAACTATGTAATTTTATGTAAATCTATAACGCAAAATAATTTATCATTGCTTAAAATTTTTATATAATCTTTGTAAATGTTACCTTGTATATCTTCTTCAATCGTAACTCTGTTCTTCATCTTAATACAATCAAATCATCATTTATTATTAAAAATATTACTTTTGTATTCCTTTTTATATTTTCATATCTTATCTTTATGGTGACTTTTCTAACTTCATTTCTTTTTTTTAGCATTCTAGTAATACCATGTTTAATAAAATGTATATGATTGTAACATGTAAAACCTGTAATAACCGGAGGTGGCTCTCTGTTGCGGGTGTAAAGAAAATAAATAAATAAATAAAGATACATTAAAATCAAATATAATTAGGTTTCTTGTACTGTTGTATTTAGATATCAAGCATACTAGATAATTTATGACATTATCATCATTTGTTATTGGAATAAATATTTTTATTAACGCGAAATTTAAACTTTCAACTAGTGTTTCCACAACTAATGTACATGCATTTCTAACATATATTCTGTCCTTCTCAACATAGTAATTATTATTACATACGATACAACTCTTCCTCCACGGTGAATATTTCTAGTTATGAAACACGGCTTACAATTTGCTTTATTATAAAGTGTTTCTCATTGTTACATAAGCATTTTCCTTCTATTATCAGTTTATCCCATAAGCAGTGTCGTATTTTTGCACTGTGAGGAAAAGCGATAACCTACCCTGAACATTACCATTAGTCAGGAAAAGAGTCTCCATCGGGTTCCACTGCTAACCAGTTGTTATACCGCCGCTGAAAGAAGTCACCGGTTTTGGAAGTAAAGAACTGGGTCACTGTTTGTCGCACGTCATACACATTTTGCAGTTGTTTCCTGTAAAGGTGGTTTTGCAGGCTTCGAAAAAGATAATAGTATGTTGGTACAAGATCTGGTGAAAACGTCGGGTGGGAAATTTCTCCCAGCCACATTACCAGTTCTTAGCAAAGGTCTTTCTTGCCGTGTGTGGGCGCGCGTTATCACCATGAATGAGCACACCTTTGCGATTTATCAAAGCAGGACGTTTCTCCAAAAATGCAGTCCGTAGATGCTCAAGCTGCTGACAGTAAACATCTGCATTGATGGTCTGGTTACGTGGCAAGGGCTCAAAATGAATTGCCCCACGGATATCCCAGCAAAGAATCAACATCACTTTGCGGGGGTGGAGATCCTGTTTTGGTCTAGTTCCTTCGCCTCATATGAGTAAGCTATGGCAAGTGCCGTCTACTTCACTATTCGCTCGTCAGATGGCGTTATTGCAGCGATTACCACACATACGACATTACTTATGGGGTAATATGATACAAGAAAGTTCAATATGTTTTTAACTTTTCTATCAAGATCTCAATTTCTGAAAGTTTTTCTACGTAGATACGTCTGTTCAGATGAAAATAATTAAGGCTACAAGTATACTCATACATTATTATTATTATTTACATGCAAGCTTCCTCTCACCCTTTCCCCTCAGATATACGGAATGAAGCTTACGATTTTCGTAATTCTAATTTCTGTTTTATACGAGGACATTAGAGAGATTATAAGTAATAACAATAACAATAAGAAAGAGCTTGACGAAGTGAGTTGTACTGACGACTTATCATAATCTTTATGCTGCTTTAAACAAGAATGTACTGAGGAGAGTGTTTAAAAATAAAAAGTTATTTAACAACTCTGGATGAGTAAGAAGTTGGAAATGCTCACCAGTAAGAAAGCTAAGTATTTTGTAAAATCAAAACGTAGCAAATTAGTAATAGGGCGGAAAAGATGGACAAACCATGTGGGTCTTGGTTTTAGCATAGTCTTTTACGGGCAAGATAAACATTTTTTATTTAATGCCGTATACATTAGTGCACATTTATTGTTTCCCGTATATAGCATTTGTCAGCTTTTTTACTATAAAGACATATTTCAGAATGATTAAACACTATAAAATGACAACATTACACCTCATATTTAATTAATAGCTCAGATATGTGTACATTATATTTAAAGAATCTGTTTACATATTTTGGAATGATTACACCCTATACAACTGACAAAATCACATCCTATATTCAATTAATAGATCAGATATTTGTTATTTGGTTAAAAAATTTATATAGTATTGCAAAATTGCATTGAAGTAATTATCAAATACTCCGAATTACTTTTGTTCAACCCGTATCGTATCCGTAAAGGTATAGACAGTTTTTATGCTAGTATTACCAAAATTGATACTTTAACGGCTTCTAAACCGGGCATCAACCGTTTACACACCAACTGTACCATTTACTTCATTAAGTTTTAATAGAGTATATATGAATGTTATTTATTTATTTATTTATTGGTTTTAAAATTGACAGATTTCAATTGTTTTCTTAGTGCCTCATTTTGTTTGAAGACGACAAATAAAAAGAAAGCAAAACGTAATGATTATTTGTTTCTGTATTTTATTTAAAATCTTTTGTTTCTCTTAACAGGCATGTTTGTCTACCGAGACTATAAAAAGTAAGAAAAAAAGCAGCGAGGATCATTTTCTCATCTGTTTTTGTTTCTCTTTTTCCCTTTACTTCCAGAAAAGGAAAGGGGTACAACTAGTTATATTTTCTTTGTGGAGGAATGAGGCATATCATTAAATACAGTAGGTGGATTGGGAAATGTGTAAATTTGTACCCCGTGGTGATTTAATAATCTGCTAAAATGACGTGAGTACAACTAACCATCCATTTAGAAAAGACGTAACTTGTTAAAGAAAATACCTATATGAGGTCTCTTATCCACAAAAGCAATGATATATGCATACACATACCCGCACATAGACGAAAGTATGATCTCCTATGTTGTGAGTGTGGAGGGAGAGGAACATTAATGATACATGTACACACACACAAATGAAACTATGATCTCTTCAGCTCTTATGTGTCTGTTGGAAGATAACAAACACAAATTTTGGAAGAACAAACTTAATATATGACACAATGACAAATGATTATGGGCGAGTAATAGACAGATTAGTTTAACAAAGAGCATTCATTTTGTTTTAAGGAGAAGGGAAGGTAAATATTCATAGCACAAGAATCTTTAAAAATATTATATGCATTTGCGAGGTAAGAGCAACAAGGAACAACCATTTCTGTTGAGTTCATTTTTATGAAAGTTAGCTGTGTGAGTAGAATGCTCATATGTTACTGACAGAACCCTCGCGGTATACTGCGAATGTGGTCGGAGAGATTAAATGCCAGGTATCCAAGAATGTTAACGATAAGTTTATGAGATTTTGTTTGTAATACGAAGCGAGCATGGTTGATTAACAGATCACTGGTGGAAGATTGAGGTAGCTACACCACCTGCTCATCCCAACAGTTTTTTTTACGTAATTATGGTAATAGAAGAGCGATGTTGAGAATACACGTTTTTAAGAGAAAGAATACGTTTAAAAAAATAAATACTGAAGGACATTATGAGAGAGGAGGAGAATGAGGGCGGAAAAAAGAAGAGAATTGCAGCGACCCAGCATCTTTTGTAGTAAAAAAAAATCCTTTCTGTAGGCCTACAGGCTAAAGTAGATCTCGAAGTTTTTTTTTATTTTCAAAAATTCAAATCTCGCCTTATACGAGAGCTATCGAGAAACTATTTATTGATTTGTAGATTACTCATCAAGAGCTGTTCAACGATGCCCCACAAGACGTATATATATATATATATATATATATATATATATATATATATTTGCTTTGCTTCGTAGGGGGTTCACCCCCAACTTCACTGCTTTTTGAGAGGATGCGCCTCCTTTATCTTAACCAAAATCTTCCTGCAGCACTACACCACAATGGTGTCAATCTGCAACCTTCCACGGGGAGCTGCGCCCTTAAAGGGGAGGTTTGTCTCATTTATTGTAATCTACTCTTGGTCATACACCTTCAAAAAAAATTCGTTTCTCTACCTTCAATGATTTGGAAATTGGGTTTTTGGGGCGGCCATTTTGGATCCAAGTTAAAGACTTCTTGAAAGTTTTCTTATATTGTCATGACCTACTTGTGATTGTACATATTCAAGTAACATTTCATTTATCCAGCTCAAACGGTGTGTAAAATTGGATTTTCGGCGGTCATTTTGGATCCAAGATGGCGACTTTTCCCAAATGTTGTAATATTTCCCTAAACTACTCGTCATAATGCACATTTATGCAAAATTTCACATCTCTAGCTCAAACGGTGTGGAAAATCGATTTTTAGGTCCTTAATTTTGGATCAAAGATGGCTCTTTGTCTTTGGATACAACATGTAATATTTTACTAACATACAAGTGCTAATGTACCGTGTTTCCAAATTTGATATTTCTAACTGCAGCCGTTTAAGCTGCGTATTCTATACAACAATGGGGTGGGCGGCCATTTTAGATCCAAGATGGCGACCTTTTCAACATTTCATAATATTTTCTTGAACTACTAGCGACAATACACCTTTATGCCAAATTTCGTATTTCTAGCTCAAACGATATGGAAAATAGATTTCTTGCTTCCGCCATTTTGGAGCCAAGATGGCGTCTTTGTACTCATTAGGTAACGTTTTCGTAATCAAACAGTGATGTTGTACCTTTATGCCAAATTTGATTTCAATAGCTCCAGCGGCTTAGGCTGAATATTCTATACAACGAGTTCGGCGGCCATTTTGGATCCAAGATGGCGACCATTACTGCTCATTAACGAACTTATCCTAGCTATTAGGCCTAGAAACAACATATAAAAATTTGCTTCAAATGTCTTCAAAATTATGGCCGCTAGCGTGTTAATATATATATACCTCGTATTAACACCGATCTCAATAGGTAGAATTTTCTTCGAAATCTACCTAAAAACCGAAAATATAGTGTTTTTCCTTGTATAGTTCGATCAGTTATCTACAAGTACATATTACAATGCTATACGTCTGGTGTAACTGTTCAAAGGAGGTACCAGAAGAGCGACAGGTCCTTGAGATATGGTTTCGTAGTCCTTTTTAGGTAGCCTTTGAATGAATGGAATGCATATATCACTATAGAGAAACATGCCTCGGACGTAGATAGTTGATCAAGTTTCCTCCGTATAATGGGCACAGTACAATGGTGAAAGAGGTGGATCCTTTATATATGGTTTAACCAACTGCATAGTCATATGTATACAGCAAATTATTGGGAAACGAATATCACTAGAGAGAAATACGTTTTAAAATAAGATTTTGAAGTAACATATGAAGTCAGGAGAGCATGAGGGTCGGGTTATTCCTGTGTATATGTAACCCATACAATAGCAGATAGATAGAAATCTAACTTTAGGTGATGAATATAGCGTTAGATGCTCAGTGAAAGAAGTAGTCTTCATATTGAAGCGGAACATTACTGAAACTAAATACTAGTTAATTTGAAAACTGAACTTAAAATTAGCTTTGTTATTTAATACTAGATATGATGTGTAGGTATGTAAGTGACAGGTCCTGTTCAGTGTTCTCCATAGGAAATATATACGGATTTTAGGCAAGCAAAAGCCGAAATACATTGTTAAACGCAGGTGTACAGATAATAGTTGAATATATATCAAAATAATTGAAATACTAAAAGAGAGTAGGTCTTTTTCCCTGGGTTTATTCTCTTCAATTTTTTATATTACGAAAGAAACATGTAGAAATTGTATGTTACAGATTTTTTTGGAGACAGGCTATAAAATCAAACACGTTTCAATGCAGGACTGGACAGAGAGAATGGTAACTAGCAGTCGCTTTTTTTAGAGTATGAACACAACATTCATGTGGTGTGACTGCTACTTAAGCATTTCAGGCTAGATTTAGAAAGAGGCCGTTTAAACGTAAATAGGTTTGATCGATTAGTCATATATTTATGAATTAAAATTTGAAATTATATATTCATAACCTTAGAAACCTTTTCTTTAGACGGTCGATAAGGATGGAAAGGAAAGGAGATAAGTGCTTTAAATGAAACATACGAAAAATCGTTACTAGTTTATCTTTGACTCAAGTTAACCATATACACTAAAAGAATTCGTAGCAACTTGCCTTAGAACCACTTGGATCTCTCATTTTAATACAGAATCACCTATGACAAGCAGCGCGACCAAGTACTGCGAACGATAAATTTTGTTGTCAATGCATATTAATGGAATTTCATTTATCAAGATTTATGTCATGTTACATGTAAGAACAATACAGCAACTCAGTGAAATCAGTTATGACGTTCAAGCGGTACCAAGCTACATTAAGTTAATAATTCAACGTTTTATGAAATTTTATTCATGAATATCTATTTTTAATATTTTGTCTGATTTTGCCAGACACACACACACACACATATATATATATATATATATATATATATATATATATATATATATATAGGGGTTGGCCAAAAAATCTAAAACGTTTGAAAAAGTGTGAAAATCATACCTAGTATGGTGTGGGGCCTCCTTTTGCGTCCAAAACAGCTTGGATCCGACGTGGAATGGACGTATACAGCTCCTGAATCGTGGTGTGTGGAATGTTGTACCATTCTTCCTCCAAAACATGCTCCAGTTCCTTAAGGGATGATGGTGGAGGGTAATGAGACCGAACACGCCTTTCTAATACAGACCACAATGGCTCAATGATGTTCAGATCTGGTGATTGTATTACCCAGGGGAGGTGTGATAGCTCCTGGTCATGTTCCTCAAACCATGATTGCACCGTTTTTGCAGCGTGACAGGGTGCCAATTCATCTTGGTAGATGCCATCACGATCCGGGAATAATGTGTGGACCATGGGTAGAACCTGGTCCCCCAAAATGGCCTCATACGAATTAGCATTCATCATTCCATGCAGGGATATGATGGGACCTGCAGAAAACCACGATATCACTGCCCATACTGTAACAGAACCACCCCCATGCTTTACAGTTGGGCGCAGACAGTCTGGATCATAGGCCTGCGACGGTGTTCTCCATACGTAAACACGACCGGTTGTTGGAAACAAGGTGTAGGTCGATTCATCGGAATACATTACGTGTTTCCACTGATCAAGCGTCCACTCCTTGTGGTCCTTGCACCACTGGATACGCCGCTTCGCATTTACTGCTGTGACCAGAGGTTTGGCGATCGCGGCCCTGCCATGAATTTTCATTTTATGAAGTTCCCGTCGCACTGTTTTTGATGAAACCGGGTTCTGTAGGCCGGAATTGAGTTCAGACGTAATTTTCATTGCAGTGGTCTGCTTTTTAGCTGCTACAATCCGTTTTAATGCCCTCCTGTCCGTATCGGACAGGATTGTCTTTCGACCACTGTTGTGCTTTGCAGACGTTGTTTGCCCATGCATTGTGTATGCCCTCGTGACATTGGACACAGTGCCTGTCGATACCACCAAAATGGTCGCCACTGTTGTCACTGAAGCTCCAACCAGACGGGCACCAACGATCATGCCTCTTTGGAAGTCTGTCAGGTCGCCCATTTTACCGCACCACTTGCACACCACAACACTCACAGGTAAACTGGGTACTGTTGACGGAAGAGAAAGGTCCACATGACACATTGAAAACAAAACACGATCGGGAACCGCAACACGTGGTGTACAGTGGCGGGCCACTTTTACGTGTCCTCTATGACGTGTTTTCAGATTTTTTGTCCAACCCCTGTATATATATATATATATATATAATGTTGGAGACTGATAGTCACAAATTGTAGTCCTTATTTTGGTTGATAAATAAAGTACATAAAGAGCTACAACGATTGTTGTCAGGCGTAGTTGCTGTAACGATGGCCCTCTGTGATAGGTTCGAATGTCGAAATTAGTGCTGCTTGAATATTGGAAAGAATAGAACAATAGAAATCGACTTTCTCTCTAACCTGCCTGGCGCGCTTTCACCATATTGCTATTGACTCAGGCACTTACGATTTCATTAAGATGTCTTTGGAATCGATCGAAGAGGAAGTTACTTGTAAGGATACTTGTAAGGAAATATACGAGAAATTTATATAGATGCACTTAAACAATACACGGACACTGCAAAACTTTTTGAAAACTTACAACACAAGTACAGGATATATATATAGACAAACTGTACATCCTTTTCTAGATGAAGAATTGGTTACATGGTGCCTTTGGATATTGTTTGTGACATACTGGAAATAAAAAAACAACAATTGGTTTGAAGAACCTTTTATTGTACATAATTAACATATAATCGTATATAAACATTATGACTAGAACATTTCCAAATGTTACAACAAATTTTGGGCATTGCCCACAACGGATCAATGTTGGTTTTTCTTAAACATTTGTTTTGATTAGAGACAAGTAACATAAAAACAGTGATGTAATAAAAAAGTCAATTGACAGAACAGTCAACTCGAACAAAATATTTGGAATTACATTTTGTTATGAAACATTCAACAATGCAGGCCTGAAAAGAGTCAGAAGTACAAAGTATTTTGAATTATATTTCATTTCTGAAACAATGTTGTTGAAAATAATGTACTCTACTTGGCAGGATATATGCCATTGTTTTTAGATAACTGGTAACAACTATAATTGTGCAACGTTTGTTCTTTTCAAAGTTTTGTTCGTTTTTTGTTAGTTAAGACATGAAAAGAATAATAAAACACTTGAAACTTGCTCTTTTTCAAAATGTGAAGCTATTAAATTGTCGCGTAATAGACCGTCAAATAGTTAAAGAACAAAAAAAATTTTAATAAATTTATATTTTCTATTGGATTCACAAAAATGTTGAATAAGACAACATTGTTTCAAAGAATTTGGTTCCAACTAACTTGAACTTTCATTATGACAAGGCGTACAAAATAAACATGTCCAGAACAGATTCTAATTTTATATTTATCTACTACAACTACGAAAGCCGTATGGTAAAGTAATGTAATCTTGACTACTAGATTGATTTAGTCTACGACGCTTATAGTGCTGAACAGTCACATGTCGTTTCGTTTGTGGTTTACATACGACACGGTAAATGGGTTTGAGAAGAATATGATTTGGAATAAAGATCAGTTTACAGTTATCAGTTAATTTTCCATAACTAAATTTTACACACGCTTGAAGGTTATTGTCTTACGCGCTGGTTTACTAAGAGCAATTACCCGAATTTTAAATATATATGCGATTTTGCCTGTAGCTACCTCTTGCATTTCATAAGCTTAACGTGTAGGGCCGTAATAGAGAAACATTCGTATTTCCCAGCTTTCTTTCATTTTATTCTTTAACTGACCGAGATAATAACCAGTAGTTAACAGAGGTACTTCATCATGTCGTCTAATATATATATAATACTATCTGTATCATAGTAAAGGAGTCGCTCAATTCTAACAGCACCCATTGCTTGATATAAACGTAGCCTGTCCCATGAGGAAATGAATGCTGCAACTGCTGCATTGGTGAATTCGTATGGTGTGTTCTCGTTTTCGAAATCTCTGTATGAAATGAGAATGTTATCCCATATAAGGACAACTAGTTGCATTTTTAAGTGTGACGAAGATGCAATTCGTTAAATTCGTGTATATTTCTGACAAGTGTGGTCTGAGGTAAATCAGTTCTTTGACCCCATTTTCCGAATAAACTGTCGAAAAATAGTTTAGAAATGATTCTTAAACTTTCATTTTTCAATATTACCATAGTCAAGATCAATTCCTCCATGCTGATTATGATAATAATTATACTATTTTTTCTTTCTCTGTGAGATAGCCTACAGGAAACCCAGAGGCTTCTTGCGTCATTTTAGATACATATCGACATTAGGCTTAAACAGTTATTGTGTCATATCCATTTTCCAAATTTCATAACCGTCAAGAATTACATAGCATTTTTCTAATGAAACATGAATCTCGAGAGTGCAAAAGACAACTTTGATTACACGATCCTCGTTGGAATGATTGCAATCTAGTGTTTGTAATTGTTCCATGCAGGTTTGACCAAGACAAAATAACAGTCTATTATGTGCATTATAAGGCAAAAGTGGAATGGCAAGAATGTCTAGTGGGAAAACCATACAAAATATAAGTTCCTGCACTTCGGTTGGATCAGGCACTATTTTTAAACTTATGAGTCTTTATCGGACTCCTGGAAGTGGTTTCTTTGCCATCAACCATGGATACAAACTAGTATAGTGCACATATTCGACCCTTTATGTATTTGAACACTTATACAAAGCACGAAAACTATCCGTGCGTCCACCTTTAAATGTATCACGCAGGCGCAAAAAGTTCTTCAATATTAGAATAATGATCATGAATGAAACTGAGTTTCAGGTGATCTTTGACTTCTTTTCCAATCACATACCTTTATGGAAACAACTTTGACATTGCAGTATTTTCTAAAATTTGCTCCCTCGCTAATGTTGCAACATTCCGAGCTTGTAAGCTCCGCCCTTCGTCTTGCAGAACTTTCTCTCTGAGGTGTACAAGTATGTGCTTGCCAATAACAGCCATGAATTTCATAGGCTGTACAAGTATTTTATCATACCCATCCATTTTAAAACGTTTGAATTGGACATCCTTACCATTGTTGCACGTTTCAAGCTTAATGCAATGTTGGAACTCCATATATATTAGCCACTGTTTAGCTTTTTTGCTTTGCTTCGTACAGCGACGAAAACCTAATTGTGGGGTTATTTAAGCTGTATTTTCTTTTAGATGACAAGTTTGGAAAATCTGCCTTGCGCACCCAGCGATAGTAGGAGTATGATGGATTTATTTAAGTCCACCTGCTTTCACTTCAATAAGATTCGAAAGCCGAATGAGAACCAGAGTCAAGATACGAACGTCGCTTCTGCAGTATTCTAATAGTTCATGCTGGAAATGAAATGTCTTCTAACTTTCATGATGCCAAGCGGCGATTGCTTTTGCCTCTCTTTGTGATTTGCTTTTAATATCGTAAACGTCAAATTTTGGGTAACAATCCTACTTACTTTTGATTTTTGAGACGTATTAAAAAAATTGGGGATTTCACCTTTTTTGAGAGATTCGCAAAAACCAAGCGTTGCCGGCAAATCAGCTAATCTAACTCCCATAAATAAGAACACATATCTAAAGATAATATTATTTTCTGCTAGTTGCATAGTTTTATTTCCGCGTGTAATCATATGTGGTACCAATTGTTGAGGCTGTAACATCTTTTGAGCAACGAACAAATGATCAAATCCATGTGCATTATGTGCAAGTGCTACGAATTTTGTATAACTATTATCATCTTCACTTCGAAAACAACGATGAATCATACAAATTATGATGGCTTTATACTCATATTTTCCCTTTTCATTTGCATCCAGACACATAGATTCAACATCAAACACAATATACAATAAATTTTCAACACGTTTTACGTTAACTGGCTTTATAAAACACACATGCATTTCGTCTACTAGGTTGAACAGAGTGAACAAAAATGTTCACCACAAATATGTTTCGACGTTCTTCTACGTCGATAGATTTTGACATCACACTGAAGACAAAGATGTACATGATTAGTTACAGATTTAGTTTTAGCTTTTGTCAAATGCTTCCCAAAACATGTCCGACTTAAAAAGTGCGATTACACTTGTCACAGTGCAGTTTCGTTTGAGCCTTTCTTTGTGTATCAGGACGATACTGTTCACATTAAATGCATATAAATGTATTCTCCATACGAAACCTTTGCTTTTATATACCAAAGGTAAAATAAAATAATGGCTGAGCAAAGCACTACAATTTATTTTAAAAAATTAAAATTTTTGTAAACGTTTTCGCCGTCTACCAAAACACTCGGCTTCCTCAGACACACTAAATCATATACACAACACAACCTTCAGTGAGACAGTCCCGTGGTTCCTGATTGGCTCTTATCAGAAGTTCCCAGCCAATCCCGTACCGACTACAGAAAGTGAATTTTTAATTACCCCCCCCCTCTCCTGCTCCTACTACCTTTATCTTACAAAATCAAATTAAGCCCTTTTCCTCTTCCTTCTTGTACAAACTATTTAAATAAGAAAATAAAATAAAATAGAAACTAAATAAAATAAAATAAAATAAGCAATAAAATAAACGAAACTAATTATACAATAAAAGAAAAATAAGGAAAACTAAAAATATATACAATAAATAAAGAAATAAATAAAACTAAAAATTTAAAAATATAAAATAAAGATTAAATAAATAATAACAACAAAGCAACACTGTACATCCTTACAACAATAATACAATCTATATTTTCAGGCTTCTCAATAACTTATCCCACTGGTCATCAATTTTAAGTCCCGCGTTCCAGTTCATCGCTTTTCCACCTTCAACTTCTATAAATCGTGCTTCTTTCCATTTTCTGACCGTCCTTCTGTCTTCCTGTCCTAACACTTTTACTTCACTCCAATCCACTAAATGTCCCGTGTCTCTTATATGTTTATATATAGCATTTCTGTCCCTCTCCAACCTAATATCAGCTTTATGTTGCTTTATCCGCTCTTTTAACCTTTTCCCGTTTCCCCTACATAACACATTTCACAATCACTACACTGGATTCTATATATCACTCCCTTTTTCTCCATAATTTCCTTCCCCTCCTCTTCTCTCTTCACTTTTTTCTTCTTCTTTTCTCTTATGACGTCCAGTAGCCTTTTGCTTCCTTTTCTGTAAGTTGAAATACCTCCCATCTTCTTCAACATTCTCTTTATCACTTCTGTATCATCTCCTATACTCTCTATCCCCCACCATAGTTTCTTCTCTTCTTCTCCATATTCCTTTTGTTCTGCTCTTTCTTCTCCTTGTCTCTCGGTCTCTCCTTTCTTTCTTAACTTCAACCTCCTCTTATCATATCCATTTCTCCTTAACTGCTCATGAAAAACTGTTATCCCTTCCTCTGCCTTTTCTTTTTCACTGCTGACCTGCCTAATTCTTTCTTCCATGTTTCTTATGAAGTTTCTCTTTGTCGAGTAATCCACATCACTCCTAGCATGGCAATAGTTCCCGGACGCACAACCTTTTTGGTACCATTCCGTGTATATCTTCCCTTCCTTCTTCTTAATCATCATATCTAAAAACACTATGGTATCATCCTTATAAATTTATATTTATGATGTCGGCGTTTTATATATGGAGTAAGACAATAATCACAATATCCTCTACTTCATAAAATGATGTAATGGTCTTAATAGCATCATAATGATATTTCTTGTACCGTAAATGTTCTTTCCCTTGCGATTAGTCCTACATAGATTTTATCAAAGTCTCCTGTCTTGAATATACGACTATCAACAATTATTTGATACCCATTCCCGCAATACATTTGAAATTTGTCTACATAGTTTAAACTGACACTATTCGTATTACGTTTATCTACATTTGCATAACAGCATAATTCAGCTTAATTCGATCGCCACTTTTCAGAATGTTTTTATATCCAGCTCTATCAGACACTTTATCAGCTCGTAGTTACCCTAATACTAACGCACGTGGAAGACAATCAGGAACATCGTTATCGTCAATGGTTATAGTATATTTTTTCACATACTCTGCAAATGATAGTTACTTATCATTACCAGGTTGTCCCTGTCCACTATAAGGATTAGTAATATCAAATTTAATCGTTATATTGTCACCCAACAAAATTTCCTAATTTGAGTTTAGTACATTTCCAATTTTTAACATATTTTCCACAGTAATATATGCTTGTAATTTAAAGGGAATGTACTACATTTCCTACTTTACAATTGAATCGTACGTTTGAAGAAGGCAACAAATCCACAAAGCTATTTTGTGGGAAATTAACAAAAACTGTATAATATGTTTATTATTTATTAAAAGGAAACAATATTGCTACTGAATATTCAAAACGGTCTTCTGATACTTTCGTACTACTCAGACAGTTTACAAGTATTGTAGTTTTTCCTGTAGAGTTAAAAAAAGTTGGTGGATTTGTAGCCTTCTTCAAACGTATGGAAAAACATTTGCTCATATTTAAGTGCTGAGACTTAAGAATGGAAAAATTGACCAGAAAATGAAGAAAGACGCAAGAGAAACCTTCAAATGAGTGTTATTTACAATAAATGTATGCACAATGAACTCGAAAGTTACAAGTAGGGGGCCTAAATAATAAGTTCAGTTTTCTCCCCTCGTCTATCCACTGACAGACATTTCGCACTACAAATGTGCAAAACTGCTTTTTATTCCGTAACAGTGATAGTAATAGTTGCTATATATATATATATATATATATATATATATATATATCTGATAACAATATCAGTTAGAAATATCAGTGTATGAAAACGTATCTAAATGCGAGTTAGTTATTCCCGTCTTTGAAAAAGAAGTTTAAAACAATATTTTAGAATAACCTAATTACCTCTATTCTGTTACATGTGCAGTAGAGATATGGACGAAGGTAGTTTAGTTCCTACCATAACTGTTGTAAAACTATTCTATGTAATTATCGGAGCTTGGATTTACTGGTGGAGAAGAAACAGTACATCAAAACACGATTTAATCAGGAAAATAGAAAGCGGTGGGTACGGTGGGTAGGGGGACGCGTAATTGTTTCATGCTGAATTAGTATAATAACTTGCGACTAGCGACAGGAGGAGCTGAGCCATCCTCGCGCATGCGCATTACCCCTTAACAGTAGATAGTACTTCCAAACAACCGTATCCAGTTGGCCATTTAGCGCATTGATAGCATGTTCGAAAGCTAATGCAAATAACCCTGGATCGAAACCTGGTGAAGTTTTTTTTTCTTAATGAAAATAACGTTTCTCTTCATTAAAAAAAACTGCACCAGGATTCGCTCCAGGGTTATTTGCATTAGGAAATTTAATAAGATTAGTGAAAAATCTACCTATTGAGATCGGTACGATATCAAAGTATATATATATATATATATTTTAACAAGCTAGCGGCCATAATTTTGAAGATATTTGAACCAAATTTTTATATGTTGTTTCTAGGCTTAATAGCTCGGTTTAGTTCGTTAATGAGCAAAATCGGTTGCCATCTTGGATCCAAAATGGCCACCGAACCCATTGTTGTATAGAATAGATAGTCTAAACCGCTGGGGCTATTGAAATCAAATATGGGCATAAGGGTACAACATCACTGATTGATTACGAAAATGTTACCTAATTAGTTCAAAGACATCATCTTGGATATAAAATAGCGGAAGCAAGAAATCTATTTTACATATCTTTTGAGCTAGAGATACAAAATTTGGCACAAAGGTGTATTGTCACTAGTAGTTTAAAAATATTACAAAATGGTGAAAAAGTCGCCATCTTGGATCCAAAATGGCCGCCGAACCCATTGCTGTATAGAATACACAGCCTTAACGGCTGCAGCTAGAAATATCAAATTTGGTAACCCGGTACATTATCTCTTGTATGTTACTAAAATATTACATGATCTATCCCAAGACGCCACCTTGGATCCAAAATGGCGGACTTAAAAATCCATTTTCGACACCGTTTGAGCTAGAGATATGAAATTTGGCACAAATGTGCATTATGACGAGTAGTTTAGGGAAATATTGTAACATTTGGGAATATTCGCCATCTTGGATCCAAAATGACCGCCCAAAATCCCATTTTGCACACCGTTTGAGCTGGATAAATGAAATTTTACCTAACTATCGTAATGTTCTTCTGCGTAATGTTTGCTATTATTCTGGCGCAACTACTATGTAACATAGCAACAGGATCGTATACGACGTGGTAGCACTGTCTTTACAATATACAATATAATATTTATGGTAGAGTCCTTATGACCGAAGATCGTTTAATAGAATGGTTATTTAGTGAATAAATAGAGCAAATGCTTATATACATTTTACCGACACCAGTTTATTATAAAGTTCCAATACACTATATATTACACAGTTAACAATCTGAGCGTCCCGAACATGGGCTCTGCAATGAATAATCTAGTGGATCATCTCTTGCAACTTAGGTTTAGGAAAGGAGATTGTTCCTAGAAAGGATACTAACTCCAGTCCGAGTTAGCAGGTAAAGGTATACCAACTTAAGCTGGGGTAAGGTGAGAGTCCTGACTCCAGTCCAAGCCAGGTAGAGGTGACCACTTTTCGGAGCGAAGAAGTGATAACTTCAAAGGTGATTGACTGGCCTTTTTATATCCCTATTTGTGGGCGTATTTTCAGTACTTGCAACTCTTGCCGCTTGGCGCTGGTGTCGTCTGCTTCTTATGGATGCCTAGTCAGCTTTATGTAACTTTTATTGTTTGTTTACTTTTGTGGTTAACACACTGACCTATTTATCCATATCCCATTACAATATGTACCATCACAAGTAGGTCACGACAATATAAGAAAAAGTTCAAAAAGTCGTCAACTTGGATCCAAAATGGCCGCCCCAAAAACCGAATTTCCCAATCATTGAAGGTAGAGAAACGAAATTTTCTATGAAGGTGTATGACCAAGAGTAGGTTACAAATTAGGCAAACATCCCCTTTGTGGGTGCAGCCCCCCGTGGGAGGGTGCAGATGGACTCCGTTATGGTGTAGTGCTGTAGGGAGATTTTGGTTAAGATAAAGGAGGCAAATCCAGTCAAAAACACTAAAGTTTGGGGCG